>SJYA01000449.1:58891-74453 GCA_006410615.1 Neotragus moschatus | reverse complement strand
AGACGCTTACTCTTTGGAAGGAAAATTATGACCAACCTAGACAGCGTATTCAAAAGCAGAGACATTACTTTGCCAACAAAAGTCCATCTAGTCAAGGCTATGGTTTTTCCAGTAGTCATGTATGGATGTGAGAGTTGGACTATAAAGAAAGCTGAGTGCTGAAGGATTGATGCTTTTGAACTGTGGTGTTGGAGAAGACTCTTGAAAATCTCTTGGACTGCAAGGAGATCCAACTAGTCCATCCTAAAAGAGATGAGTCCTGGGTGTTCATTGGAAGGACTGATGTTGCAGCTGAAACTCCAATACTTTGGCCACCTGATGCGAAGAGCTGACTCACTGGAAAAGACCCTGATGCTGGAAAATTGAGGGCAAGAGGAGGATGACAGAGGATGAGATAGTTGGATGGCATCACCAACTCAATTGACATGGATTTGGGTGGACTCAGGGATTTGGTGATGGACAGGGGTCCTGGCATGCTGCAGTTCATGTGGTGGCAGAAAGTTGGACATGACTGAATGACTGAACTGAATGGAACTGAAGCCAAAAATGCAGATCTTCGGATAGTTTTGTGGAGGGCTGATTTCATGGATTTTGTTATCTGTGGTGGATTTTGGAACCAATTCTCTGTGGCTACTGAGAGACAAATGACTTTTAACTGTGTGAGTCTTTTCACCCCGTGTGAAAACCCTGTGTTGTAGAAGCATCAACTGTACATAGGTATGCATATATAATCAAATACGTTTTTGCTTTTAATATTTGAATGAACTTTTATCTGTTATATATACTAAATATAAGAAAAATAAGGGATTCTTATTTTATATTCAGTTGTTCCTGCCTCAGAGTTTTCTTTTTTTTACACAGATCTGAGCTTCTGAACTGTACTGTTTTCCTTCTCTCTAAAGAACCAGTCTTTTAAGGCAGGTCTGCTGACAAGAATTTTCTTGTTTTTGTCTGTGATTCCTTTTTTTTCATCTGCTTTTTTAGAATAATTTCACAAGGTATAGATTTTTTCTTCTCAACACTTTACTCCATTATCCTCTTGTTAGCCTGGTTTCTTAGGGAAAGTTAGATAAAATTCTTATTTTTTCCTTTCTAAAGTGAACGAAGGGTTTTCTTCCTATGGCATCTTTCACATTTCTTTCTGTATCCTTAATGAAATTTAAAAATGATATGTCTAGTTATATATATATATATATATATATTTGGATCTCTTTCTTGCTTAACGTTTTATGCTTCCTTGTCATTGGGTTGTATCTAACATTAATTTACATAAATTCACAAGTATTATTTCTTCAATATTTTTTTATGTTCCTTTCTCTTTAGCACTTTCTTCTCATTCTGGTATTTCATGTATGCGTATTGAATACTTTTTGTAATTACCCCACAGTTTTGGGTTATTCTGGTCTGCTTTTCTCAGTCTTTGTTTTTTTTTTTTTTGCTTTTCAGTTTTTGAAGTTTCTATTGACATATTTTCAAGCTCAGAGATTCTCTCATCAGCCACTCAGCCATATCCAGTCTACTAAATGAGTCCTTAAAAGGCATCTATCAATTCTGTGCTAGTATTTTGTATCTCTAGCATCTCTGTATTATTTCTATCTCTCTGCCTTATACTATCCATATGTTCTTGTTTANCTATTGACATATTTTCAAGCTCAGAGATTCTCTCATCAGCCACTCAGCCATATCCAGTCTACTAAATGAGTCCTTAAAAGGCATCTATCAATTCTGTGCTAGTATTTTGTATCTCTAGCATCTCTGTATTATTTCTATCTCTCTGCCTTATACTATCCATCTGTTCTTGTTTATGATGTACTTTTGTTCCTTCAATTGATTAGCATGTAAATCTTATGTTTTAAATTTCTAGTCCGGTATTTGCAACATCTTTGCCAAGGCTGATTCCGATTCTTATGCTTACTCTGTGTTTTTGTCTTTTAGTGTAGTATGTCTTGTAATTTTTTGTTGAAAGACAGACATGATGTACTTGTGAAAGGAACTCGTAGAATAATGCTGTTGTGTAGTGATGAGGTGTGGACAGAAAGAAGTATTCTACAGTTATATCATTAAGTCTTAGTCTTTCAGTGAGCCTGTGCCATTGGGTTGTGGATTTCACAAGTATTTCTTAGTTTTCCTACCTCTTAGGTGGGCAAGAGGTTAAGAGTGGTCTAGAGTTGAATATTCCCCTTCCTCTAAATGGAATGCTAAAGGGGGATGGAATTGAGTATTTTTCTTCTTCCATGAGACTTTACTAAAACCTCAATCATGTAAGGTCCATTCAACAGTTTCCTTTGAGGACAGGCCTTATTAAGATCAGAATGCTCTGGTGTATTTGAGAATTATTTATTTCCTCCCCCCTTTGGAAGCATAAATGGATTTTTCTCCAGTGTTCACTTTGAAAATGCGTGAGAGCTCCTAGGTATTAATCTCACAAAAGCAAGTAGGGTTCCCTTCATTGACTCCTGGATTTTTTAATCTCCTGTAAATACAGTTCAGTTCAGTTCAGTCATTCAGTCATTTCTGACTCTTTGGAACCCCATGAACCACAGCACGCTAGGCCTCCCTGTCCATCACCAACTCCCAGAGTCCACCCAAACCCATNCAATAATATTACACTGGATGTGTATATCACATTTTCTTTACTTACTCTTCCATAGACAGCAGCAGACAGACATTTTGGTTGCTTTCTTGTCTTTCTTTGTCTTTCTCTGTGACTTATTTCACTTAATATGAAGTCCTCAAGTTTCATTTATGTTGTGAACATGGGAGTGTATGTGTCTATTTGAGCTAGTATTTTCACTTCCTTGTAATACATTTCCAGAAATAGAATTGCTGGGTCATATGGAAGCTTTACTTTGAATTTTTTGAGGAACCCCTGCTGTTAACCTAGTGACTACAGGAATTTACAATCCTCCAAACACTGCACAGGGTTCCCTGTTCTCCACATTCTCGCCAAAACTTTATTTTTTGTCTTTTTGATAATAGCTATTCTCACAGGCATGAGAATGGTCCCGTGGTTTCAATATGCATTTCCCTGATAATTGGTGATGCTGAGTATCTTTTGATGTACCTGCTGGCTACCGGTATGTCTTATTTAGAAAAAACATTGTCTTAGATCCTCTGCCTATTTTTTAGTTGGATTTTTTTTTCCTATTGTTTTATGAGTTCTTTATAGATTTTTGATGTTAGTCTCATCTCAGATATGATTTGCAAATATTTTCCCCCATTCAATAGGTTCCCTTTTCTTTTTATTGATGGTTTCCTTTATGTGCATAAGCTTTTTAGTTTGACATCATTTCACTGTGTTCAGTTTTGAGTTTTTTGCCTTTACTTTTGGTGTCAAATTGAAAAAAACTATCGCCAAGACCCATACCAAGGTGCTTACCACCAGTATTTTCTTCTAGGAATTTTATGATTTCAGATTGTGCCTTCAAGTCTTTAATCCATGTTGAGTTTACTTTTCTGTATAGTGTATGATAGTGGTCAAATTTCATTCTTTCACATGTGCATGTCCCATTTTTCCAACACAATTTATTGAAGAAAATGCTCTTTTCCTAGTGTATGTTCTTGACTCCATTTTTGTAAATAAATTGATCTTTACTGTAAATCAGTTTTGTAAATCAATGTGTGGGTTTATTCATGGGCTGTGTTTCTGTTTCATTGACTTTTTTTTTTTTTAATGCCAGTACCATTCTGTTTCTTTCTTTATTATTATCAATTTTTTTTTTACTGTAGCTTTATATTATGCTTTGTATTCACAAAGTGTGAAAGCGCCAGGCTCATTCTTTCTCAAGGTTTTTGACTATTTAAGTGTTTTTTAAAGTTTTGTACAAATATTAGGATTATTTGTTCTATCTATGTTAAAAATGCCCCTGGAATTTTGGCATGGCTTTTGTTGAATCTCTAGGTTGCTTTGGGTAGTATAAATGTAATAACAGCATTAATTCTTACAGCCCACAAGGACAGAATATCTTTCAGTTTACTTGTATTCTTCAGTTACTTTTCAATATGTCTTATAATTTTCACTGTATATCTTTCACCTCATTGGTTAAATTTATTTCTAAATATTTTTACTAATTTGATGTAATTATGAATGAGATTATTTTATTAATTTCCCCTTCCAATATTTAAGAGCTCAGGCATAGAAAGACAGCATAACTTTGTGTATTGATTTTGTATTTTGAAATGTTAATTGATTTTGTTTATTCTGACAGTTATTTTCTGGAGTATTTAGGGTTTTCTGTATATAGGCATGCTGTATGTTAGTAGGTATCACTTTATTGCACTTAGCAAGTACTACATTTTTTACAAATTGAAGATTTGTGGCAATCCTACATTATCAGATGATGATTAACAGTTTCTAGCAATAAAGTCTTGGAGTAGGCAAAGGCAGCCCACTCCAGTACTCTTGCCTGGAAAATCCCATGGCCAGAGGAACCTGGTAGGGTGCAGTCCATAGGGTCGCTAAGTTGGACATGACTGAGCGACTTTACTTTCACTTTTTGCTTTCATGCTTTGGAGAAGGAAATGGCAACCCACTCTAGTGTTCTTGCCTGGTGAATCCCAGGGATAGTGGAGCCTCGTGGGCTACCGTCTGTGGGGTCGCACAGAGTCAGACACGACTGAAGTGACTTAGCAGCAGCAGCAGCAATAAAGTATACTTTACATCAGATGTATACTTTGATTTTTTTCTAGACATAATGCTGTTGCACACTTAATAGACTGTAATATAGTGTAAACAATTTTAATATGCACTGGGAAACAACAAAAAAAAGTCCTTCTTTATTGCAATATTTGCTATATTACAGTAATCTGAAACCAAATGCACAAAATCTCTGAGGTGTGAATGTAGGTCGTTTAATTTGCAAAAAGTGACAGTTTTACTTTTTCCTTTCCAATTTGGATGTCTTTGTTCCTTCTTCCCTAATTACTTTGACTAGGACTTCTAGCTCCCAGTGCCACGTTGAATGAAAATGCAAAACTGGGCATCCTTGTCTTATTCTTGCTGTTAGAGGGAAAGATTTTATCTTTTTACCATTGAGAATGATGTTAGCTGTAAGCTTGTCATATATGGCCTTTGTTATGTGGAGGTACATTCCTTGTTATGTGGAGGTACATTCCTTCTATACTCTATGTTGAGAATTTTAACTATAAATGGATGTTGAATTTTGGCAAATACCTTTCTTGTATCTATTGAGATGACTATATGATTTTTATCCTTCATTTTTGGAGTATCACACTGACTGATTTGACCCCTTACATTTTTCATGTAAGGAAAATATTTTAGATAAGATGAAAAAGTCTACTTATTACAAAGGAATTTTTATTGAATGGATTGTATGTTTGTTTGTTTAATTACACTAGTAATTACAGGTACCTAATGTATTTTAGTTTACCCCAGTCATCCTTTGGATAATTAGAAATTCCATTTTTGTTTACTAATGAGAAATTTGCTATTTGCATTGAATATTGAATTATAGAAGATATTTAATGTTTTTCCTTTTTTCCATATAATTCAGGGATAATCGGTATTTGTATTTAAAGTATTACTATTATTGCTTCAGATAAAGAGTCTACCAGAAACCAAATTTTGGAGTGGATTGAAGAATCTAAAACTTCTCTATCTACATGACAATGGGTTTGCAAAGTTAAAGAACGTATGTATGTTATCTGCCTGTCCGAGCCTCATTGCCCTCACTATGTTTGATTGTCCAGTAAGCCTTAAAAAAGGATATAGACATGTTCTTGTCAACAGTATATGGACTCTCAAAGCATTGGATCATCATGTGATTTCTGATGAAGAAATAATTCAAAACTGGCATCTTCCTGAAAGATTCAAGACATGTAACCACCGACTTCTCTTTAATTTCTGCTCTGCTTTGAAAAAGGTAGTTGGCTTCATTTGAGTTTCATTTTAAATAAATGAAGTAAAACCTTAACTTCTAATTTCTATTACCTAAGTTATATAAATCAGTATTTTTATCACTTACATGAAATATCAGAAACTAGTGAATATATTGTCATACTAATGTCTTAACAAAATTTATAAAAGCTTATGTGCCTGCTGCTAAAAATTACTGATCATGGGATTATCAAATTGTGGAGAAACAAGTATTTAACATTTTGAGGGGTCTCCATTATGTTTAATAACTTTAAGAATGTCTAGCCTACATGCTATAAAATTTACCCATTTTACATGTATGAGTCCATAATTTTGGTAAATTTGCATTTACATATAACTGTATAGCTGTCTTCACAATCCAGTGATAGAAATTTCCACCACTCCCCAAATTCTCCTTCTTCCCATTTGCAATTAACCCCCATTGTTACCTTGGTCTGGAGAAGGCAATGGCACCCCACTCCAGTACTCTTGCCTGGAAAATCCCATGGACAGAGGAGCCTGGTAGGCTGCAGTCCATGGGGTCGCCAAGAGTCGGACACGACTGAGTGACTTCACTTTCACTTTTCACTGTCATACATTGGAGAAGGAAATGGCAGTCCACTCCAGTATTCTTGCCTGGAGAATCCCATGGATGGGGGAGCCTGGTGGGCTGCTGTCTATGGGGTTGCACAGAGTCGGACAAGACTGAAGTGACTTAGCAGTAGCAGTAGTAGTTACCTTAGTCTTAGGTAGTCATTTGTCTATTTCTGTCTCTGTAAATTTGTTTCTCTAAACATTTTATTTATTTTTTAATTCGAAAAACATTTATTAAACATCTTTCTACAGTACACTAGACAGTATAAAGAAATACATATACAAAGATGAATGTAGAATAAAATATTTCCTTACTGGGAGCTGATAGACCACATGGGATGAAAAATAATCACTAAGAAAATATAATAGGGCCCAGTTATTGGGCCTGTTATTAAGGATCCCAGAAAGTTTTTGTTTATACAGATTATATGCATAGATATTAATGTATTAAAAATTAAGAGACTTTTCAAATATATACTTAAGTCATTTGAAATAACCTATTTTATATCAACATAAACACATTTTATGAAAAAAATATACTTTCCAAAATAAAAATAATTAAAAGAATGACATTATTTTACATTTTTGTACATCTCTTCAATATCTGTCTTAATAAAACATATTTTCTCATATCTACTTCTGCATTCAAACTATTATGATATGTTGTTTTGACTGAAGTAAATAAAGAAAATATGGCCTCATACAAATATGTAATTAGAAAAAGAAGGCCCTCATGGATATTTGAAGGGTCTTTAGAATCCCAAAGATTCTAAAATCACATTCTGAGATTTACTGAACTATAAGAAAAAAAAATTCTATCAAATCATGTCAGTTATAATTCTAAAATGAAAGTAGTTAGATTGAGCATTCCCTGTTTGTATTAAAATACTAAATGAGAATTAATCTAACAACTTAATTCTTATACTCAGTAACCTAAATGCCAAAGGATCCTATATCTAGAATCCACAGGAGTTTCTTTTCTTTTTCTTTTTTTTTTTTTAAGTAAAAGATCATCATATAGTACAGTTGTTTTTAAACATGGGTGCTCATTAGAAACACATCTGGAGCTTTTGAGAAAAATATCAATACCTGGGCACTTGTATTTTTCAAAAAATTCCATGATAATTCTGATATTCATCTGGATTTAAAAAAGTGATTACAGGATTTGTATTAAATGGTAGATTTAGTGATATAGAATTCTGTTATTTTCTGTTTATCAATCATGATACAATGGTATTAAGCAAATAATAGTTATATAACAATAATAAATATTTAGCAGTTTTCTTAATAACCAGATAGAAAATAAAAGATACATTTGCAAGCCATAATGGAATCATGATTAACCTAACAATATAAAATAATTGCATACAATTTGGGGGTTCTGTTGGAGTGATTAGTAAGTGGAAATGCATACATACACGTTTTCATATGCCCAGCCAGTCTATGTCTTTGGGTTGATGCATTTAATCCACTTACATTTAAGGTCATTATCAATATATATGATCCTATTACCATTTTCTAAATTGTTTTGGGTTTATTTTTTGTAAGTCTTTTCCTTATCTGTGTTCCTTATTTAGAGAAATTCTTTTAGGTTTTGTTGTAAAGCTGGTTTGGTGGTGCTGAATCTCTTAACTTTTGCCTGTTTGGAAAGCTTTTGATTACTCCATCAAATATGAGCAAGAGTCTTGCTGGGTAGAGTATTGTTAGTTGTAGGTTCTTTCCTTTCATCACTTTAAATATCCTGAACTTCTCTGATTTGTAGAGTTTCTGTTGATAAATCAACTGAAAACATTATGGAAGTTCCTTGTATGTTACTTGTCATTTTTCCCTTGTTTCTTTTGACATTTTGTCTTTATCTTCAATTTTCATCATTTTGATTACTATGTATCAGTGTGTTCCTCTTTGGGTTTATCCTGCGTGGGACTCTCTGCACTTCCTGGACTTGGTTGACTATTTCCTTTCCCATTTTTTAGGGAAGTTTTCAGCTACACTTCTTCAAATATTTTCTCAGGTCCTTTCTCTCTTCTTCTGGGGCCCCTATAATGCGAATGTTGGTGCATTTAATGTTGTCCCAGAGGTTGCCAAAGAATTGGTGCTTTCAAACTGTGGTGCTGAATAAGACTCTTGAGAGTCCCTTGGATCTCAAGGAGATCAAACAAGTCAATCCTAAAGGAAATCAACCCTGAATACTCTTTGGAAGGACTGATGCTGAAGTTCCAATACTTTGGCAACCTGATGCAAAGAGCCAGCTCTTTGGAAAAGACCTTGATTGTGGGAAAGATTGAGGACAGGAGGAGAAGGGGATGACAGAGGATGAGAGGTTGGATGGCATCGCTTACTCAGTGGACATGACATTGAGCAAACTCTGGGAGATATGGAGGACAGGGAAATCTGGTGTGCTGTAGTCCATGGAGTTGCAGAGTCAGATACAGCTGAGTGACAGAACAATAAACCAATTACAAGGGAAAACAGGAAAACTCACAATTATGTAGAGATTAAAAAACTTACAACAACCAATGTATTGAAAAAAGAAATCTTAAACGAAAATAGAATGACAACTAATAGGATATAGTAAAAGCTGTTTAGAGGTAATTTTATAGTGATAGATGCCTACATTAAAAAAAGAACTCAAATGAACAATATAACTTTATAGCTCAAGGAACTAGAAGAAAAGAACAAATTAAACCAAATTTTGTGGGAAGAAAGAAATAAAGACCAGAAATAAATGGAATAGACATTAAAAAGACTACAGAAAAGATAAATGAAACCAAGAGATTTATTTTTTGAAAAGATAAACAAAATAGACAAACTCTTTGTTATACTTGAGAGAGAGGATCCAAGAAAGTAAAGTTAGGAAGAAAGAGGAGGAGACATCACAGTTGATACCACACAAATACAGAAGATTATGAGAGACTGCTATAAGCAATTGTATGCCAACAGACAACCTAGAAATGGATACATTCCTAGAAACATACAACTTACGAAGACTAAATCATGAAGAAATAAAAAAAAAAATTAAGGCACTAATTAGCAGGGAGATTGAATCAGTAATCAAAAGTCTCCTAACAGAAAAGTTTAGAACCAGATGGCTTCACTGGTAAATTCTATCAAACTTTTAAGGAAAAGCTAATACCAATTTTTCTTATACTTTTCAAAAAGAAATAGAATCTAAAGGAACACTGAACTGAAACCAAAACTATATGAGGACACTAGAAGAAAAATACAGATCAATATACATGATGAATATGGATACAAAACCCTCCAACAAAATGTTAGAAAAGTAAGTTCACTAATATATTGAAAAGACCATACATCATGATGAGGTGGAATTTATCCCTGGGATAAAAATATCCCTAGTAAATATAAACACAAAAATCTTTAACAAAACCTTAGCAAGTATAATTTAATATGTAAGAAGAATTACATACCATGAGCAAGTAGAACTTGTTTCAAGGATTCACAGCTGTTTCAATATTTGAAAATAAATTAATATAATCTCCCATATCAGAAGACTTAAGAATGTTTTCTTCCTAAGACTGGGAACAAAAAAGATGGCTGTTCTTATTCCTCTTGTCAACATGTTGCTGGTAAGTCTAGGTGGTGCAAAAAAAGTGAGAAAAGGAAATAAACATACCGAAGAGAAAAGAAGAAATAAACTATTTGCAGATGAAATGATCACCTATGTGGAAAATGCCACAGAATCTACCAAAAAATTTCTTAAAACTAAAAAGTGAGCTTAGCAGGGCTGCAGGGTGCTAGGTAGACAAAAATCAATCCTGTTTCTGTGTACTAACAGTGAGTAAATTGTCACCAAAATTAAATATATATTGTCATTTATAATTACTCAAAAATGAAATACTTAGACATAAATCTAACAAAATATGAACAGAACTTGATGGAGAAAATATAGCTTTTTCAATAAATGTTACTTGGAACAGTTGGACATATATACAGAGAGACACACACATACAAGAAATGAACTTCCTTAAGTTTTACAACTCAAAAAAATTAAATTGGTTTTTGGAGTTAAATGTAAAACTGAAAACTAAAAAAAAAAAAAAGAAAGAAAGAAAACCACCCAGCAACAACAAGAAAAAACTTTTAGAAAAAATAAAATTAAAGGAAATCTTTAGGATCTAGGCTGAGGCAAAAACATCTGATACTAAGAGCACAATCTTTAAAAGAAAAAAATGGTAAAGTGAACTTCATCAATTTGTAAAAATACTCTGTAAAAGACTCAATGAAGTGAATGAAAAGATAAGCTCAGAGTCAGGGAAAGTATTTGGAAGTAAAATTTTTAAAATGACAATAGGGGCGGTCCTAAGATGGCAGAGGAAAAGGACGGGGAGACCACTTTCTCCCCCACAAATTAATTGAAAGAACATTTGAACGATGAGGAAATTCCACAAAACAATTTCTGAATGCTGGCAGAGGACATCAGGCACCCAGAAAGACAGCCCATTGTCTTTGAAAGGAGATGGAGTAGTCTTGAGGCTACTGTAAGAATAAGACTGAAATCCAGGGGGCAGGAGGCTTAAGTTCAAAACCTGAGAACACCAGAGAACTCCTGACTCCAGGGAACATTAATCAACAAGAGCTCATCCAAAAGCCTCCATACCTACACTGAAACCAAGCACGACCCAAGAGCCAACAAGTTCCAGAACAAGATATACCACGCAAATTCTCCAGCAACACAGGAACATAGCCCTGAGCTTCAATATACAGGCTGCCCAGAGTTACACCAAAACCACTGCCATCACAAAACTCACTACTGGACACTTCATTGCACTCCAGAGAGAAGATATCCAGCTCCACGCACCAAAGCGCCGACACAAGCTTCCTTAACCAGGAAACCTTGACAAGGCACCTGACCAACCCCACCCACAGGGAGGAACCTCCACAATAAAGAGAAACCAAAACTGCCAGACTATGGAAAGGCCACCCAAAACACAGCAGTCTAAACAAGATGAAAAGGCAGAGAAGTACTCAGCAGGCAAAGGAACAGGATAAATGCCCACCAAACCAAACCAAAGAGGAAGAGATCGTGAATCTACCTGAAAAAGAATTCAGAACAATGATAGTGAAAGTTATCCAAAATCTTGAAAACAAAATGGAGTTACAGATAAATAGCCTGGAGACAAGGATTGAGAAGATGTAACAAATGTTTAACAAGAACTTAGAAGGAATAAAAAAAGAGTCAATATATAATGAATAATGCAACAAATGAGATCAAAGACACTCTGGAGGGAACTAACAGAGGAATAATGGAGGCAGAAGATAGGATAAATGAGGTAGAAGATAGAATGGTAGAAATAAATGAAGCAGAGAGGAAAAAAGAAAAAAAAATGAGGACAATCTCNAAAAAAAGAGTCAATATATAATGAATAATGCAACAAATGAGATCAAAGACACTCTGGAGGGAACTAACAGAGGAATAATGGAGGCAGAAGATAGGATAAATGAGGTAGAAGATAGAATGGTAGAAATAAATGAAGCAGAGAGGAAAAAAGAAAAAAAAATGAGGACAATCTCAGGAACCTCTGGGACAATGTTAAACGCCCCAAAATTCGAATCATAGGCATCCCAGAAGAAGAAGAAAAAAAGAAAGACCATGAGAAAATATTTGAGGATATAATCCCTAAAATGGGGAAGGAAATAGTCACCCAAGTCCAAGAAACCCAGAGAGTCCCAAACAAGATAAACCCAAAGAGAAACACCCCAAGACACATAGTAATCAAATTAACAAAGATCAAACACAAAGAAAAATATTAAAAGCAGCAAGGGAAAAATAACAAATAACACACAAGGGAATTNTCATTGCAGTCCAAGGGACTTTCAAGAGTCTTCTCCAACACCACAGTTCAAAAGCATCAATTCTTCAGCGCTCAGCTTTCTTCACAGTCTAACTCTCACATCCATACATGTCTGAAATTCTTCTGGCAGGTCTAATGATTAAACTGATACAAGACAGATTAATAGGAGAAAAAAAAATGGAACCCCTGAAAGTGACCAGAGCAGGCTATTTGTATATATTGTTTTTAGACAAAGAAACAATTATTTGTGAAGACTTAAGAAAAACTGTGGTGTTGGAGAAGACACTTGAGAGTCCCTTGGACTGCAAGGAGATCCAACCATTCCATCTTAAAGGAGACCAGTCTTGGGTGTTCATTGGAAGAACTGATGCTGAGGCTGAAACTCCAATACTTTGGCCACCTCCTGCAAANACTTAAGAAAAACTGTGGTGTTGGAGAAGACACTTGAGAGTCCCTTGGACTGCAAGGAGATCCAACCATTCCATCTTAAAGGAGACCAGTCTTGGGTGTTCATTGGAAGAACTGATGCTGAGGCTGAAACTCCAATACTTTGGCCACCTCCTGCAAAAAGCTGACTCATTGGAAGAGACCCTGATCCTGGGAGGGATTGGAGACAGGAGGAGAAGGGGATGACAGAAGATGAGATGGCTGGATGGCATCACCGACTCGGTGGACATGAGTTTGGGTGAACTCCGGGAGTTGGTGATAGACAGGGAGGCCTGGCGTGCTGTGATTCATGGGGTCGCAAAGAGTCAGACACGACTGAGCGACTGAACTGAACTGAAGAAAACAAAGGGATTTGTGGGTTGGGGTGTAAATTCCCTGTCTCTGGCAATGAGGATGCTTTCTGTCCTCCTGCTACAGGGAGAATACCTTCACATGGTTCCTATGGCAGGTTTATTTTCTGTTTTATGCAGAAAGATGGGAATATGAGTTTTTGGTTTTTTTTCTGTGCCATGAAGCACGTGAGAGGTTAGTTCCCAGACTACGTGTTGAACCTGAGCCCCCTACAGTAGAAGCACAGAGTCTTCACTGTTGGACTATCAGGGAAGTATCAGAGTACTTTGTTCAATATATTTTCCCCTCCACAAGCCATTTCTAAAGTGAATTTTATTCAAGATAACAATATGCCATTGAGTCATATTTTGGGGTGGTCTTCCCTCAGCCCCAACAGTGTGCAATAGAATTATGTCTAAAAAAAAAAAACCAATGTGCATAACTTAATAAAGAATACTTTATGCTAAAAAAAAATGCTTACCATCATCTGAGCCTATAGTGTGTCACAGTCTTTCTGCTATAGTCATATCCAATATCTCTGATTGCAGACACAAAAATATAATAATGAAAAAGTGTGAAATATTTTGAGAATGACCCAAATGTGACAGAGACACACAAAGTGAGTAAATGCCGTGGAGAGGAAAATGCCACTAACTGACTTATTCAACACAAGGTTGCCACAAACCTTCCATTTGGGGGAAAAAAAAATAAGCAGTATCAGCCAAGTGCCATAAAATGAGACATGCTTGTATACAGTTCTTATAGAAGGTAGAAATTGAGAAGAAAGAAATTCAGAGCTTGAGCAGAAAAGGAGAAATTATCCCCAAAGAAACCTACACTTGGCAAACCAAGCAAGTTGATCGGAAAGTGGCCAGGAACAATGTGACAGTGTAGGGGATAAGAATGACTTCTTAGGGAGCCCTACACCCTGATGAGACCTTGACACCATCATCATTCTTAACATTGTCTTCCAGAACCCTAGACCACAGCTTATGTGGGGACCAGCTGCTTGTTCCAGCCAAGAGGTTTCTAACTGGGTTTCACTGAACAACAGAATGCAGGGATGGTTGATTATTACCCTCAGTTTGAATGCAGATTTGTGTGGAGGGATCTTTTAGGAGGTGTCCTTGACTTCATGAAGAATTACAGGTTTTTCTGAAGGTTGACAGCTGGGCTGGGTCAGCATTCATCACCAGTAAACAATTAGCATTGACGCCACTCACACACACACACAAATGGAAACACTACATGTACGTGATACTATGCCGGGAAGAAAGAAGCACCACGCCAACACTCAACCATGACTTGTGTGCCCATCACCTCCAAAAGACCACCTCCGTCTCGACATCTCCAGCAGAGTGTGCTGCAGCGTATAATTTTAGAGGGTTAGGCATTCAGAACATCATCAAAGGAGTTCAAAGAAGATGTCAACCTTCAAGGATCCGATCGCTACTAGAAAAGTACAACTTACAGGAAAGTGAGAAACATTTTGGATGTTCAGAGGGAAAAAAACTGCTCTGATTAAGGTCAGACTTTGCATGTCCCTGTACGGCATTTTTGCTGTTCTTGATATTTATTTCACTATGTATTTATTCACTTGGCGGCACCGGGTCTTAGATGTGGCATGCAGGGTCTTTTAGTTTTGGCATGTGGGATCTAGTACCACCACGAGGGATTGAACCCAGGCCCCCTGAACTGGGAGTGTGGAGGCTTAGGCCCTGGACCACCAAGGAAGTCCCAATACAGCATTTTAAAGGAGTCTAACAAAACAAGAGAAGCAACATAAGCAGCTAAATACACAGTTTTACACTTTCCTAGCCCTGTGCATTTATGCTATCTGCTTGGCCCCTGTAACATTCAATTCTGAGCAATTCTAGTTACTAACGTTCTTTCTTTGATATTATTTTATTATTCCCCTTCAAGTTCTGCTTGACTGAATGCCTCAGAGAGAGACAGAATAGGGAGAAAATCAATACAAACAGGAAGAGGGGCTAATATCCATTAGGGCCTGAAGATTTATGTGTGGCTAGAAGTTGATATTATGATCCAAAAGATACCATCTGACCAAAAGTAATATAGCAATTTTATATTCAGTTCAGCAAATGAAGCCTGACCAAATGAGGAGAAAAATCATCATTTAGGATTTAAAAGCAGGGAGATTTCTGTACAAAACTTTCATCTTGAGCCAATAAGTAAATTAAGAAATAATGGTTAATTTTAGAATCTTTTAGCCAAAAAATCAGTAAGAAAATTTTATTGATAGCATTAATGGGAAATAGATGGGGAAACAGCATAAACAGTGTCAGACTTTATTTTGGGGGGCTCCAAAATCACTGCAGATGGGATTGCAGCCATGAAATTAAAAGATACTTACTCCTCGGAAGGCAAGTTATGACCAACCTAGATAGCATATTAAAAAGTAGAGATATTACTTTGACAACAAAGGTCCACCTAGTCAAGGCTATGGTTTTTCCAGTGGTCATGTATGGATGTGAGAGTTGGA
>SJYA01000449.1:34457-55564 GCA_006410615.1 Neotragus moschatus | reverse complement strand
CCAGAGTTGGCAGGGAGATCTTGACACTTGGAGATCTTTTTAGATGAAAATGAAGAGGCTGCTCTCCTCTACTTTGCTTGCTGCCTAGAGTAAAAACCAACATTTTCTGCAGAGAATCCTCTCTTTCCTGTGAGTGGAAGTCTAAACATCACTGGTTCTGCTTACCAGATAAAGGAAAGATGCTAAAACTACATCAATCCAAGAGCTGCTGAGCGGTGACTGCAAACGGTGTGCCTGTGGCTTTGTGATTCCCCAGGGCTCACGTTTGTGTAGAGAGGCCTTCAGAATCCATGAGCAGAGAAGTAATAATAAGAGTAATAAAAACAGTAACAGAGCTGAGCACCATCAGGCTATAATTGCTCCAGCATCAGAGCAAACAGTCCTCCCGTTGGGCCATGCGGCTTTGATACCCAACTGCTCAGGAGGGAACAGCTGGAGAATCCAGCAAGCAGGTTACATGTTAGCAGGTTTTGTTCACTTCAAATGGGGAGAGATATTTTATTTTTTAATGGAACTCTTCCCAATCAGTCCTATCTTCTTTCTTCCTGCTTCCAACCTCCTGTAACTACATAAGGGGAGTGTTCAGATTACAGCCTGTTGATGGTAGATGAAAAGGGATGTGATATCAGTGAGAGATACTTAAAAGTTCAAGATGCACCAGTAGGTAGCAAGGGATAGGGGCGTGCTGTTAAAATCCCACAAACAAGGTTTCTGGTGTTTAGTCAATAAGTTGTGTCTGACTCTTGGCAAAACCATGGACTGCAGCATATCAGGCTTCCCTGTCTTTCACTGTCTCCCAAAGTCTGCTCAAACTAGTATCCATAGATTCCATGAGGCCATCCAACCATCCCACCCTCTGTTGCCCCCTCCTCTTCCTGCCTTCAATCTTTCCCAGCGTCAGGGTTTCTCCAAGCAGTCAGCTTTTCACATCAGCTGGTCAAAGTATTGGTGCTTCAGCTTTAGTATCAATCCTTCCAGTAAATATTCAGTGTTTATTTCCTTTAGGATTGACTGGTTTGATCTCCTTGCAGTTCAAGGGACTTTCAAGAGCCTTCACCAGCACCACAATTCAAAAGCATCAATTCTTTAGCACTCAGCCTTCTTTATGGTCCAACTCTCACATCCATACATGATTACTGGAAAACCATAGCTTTGACCACACAGACCTTTGTCAGCAAAGTGATGTCTCTGATTTTTAATACACTGTATTGGTTTGTCAAAGCTTTTCTTCCAAGGAGCAAGCATCTATTTTCTTTACATTCCAGATATCTCAGCTGGATGCAGCCTGAGATGGTTCCTTACTGTCTCCCTTTTGCACAAGCCACTCATCTCTGGGCTACAGGAAGCACATATGCACCCTTTTCCTGGAGAACTGCTCTCAACCCAACTGGGCCTTTAATTCACCATCAGTAAGGTGATAAGGGTAAAACCATGCTGTGAACTCCATGCTATTTCCCTCTCCCTGCCTCAAGCTAGGAAGAGCAGTGTAAGTAAAACCAAGGGGACAGTCTGACACGTGAATGTAAAGTCTGGGATCCATAATGCATTGGGATTGGGTTTCCATTAAGACAATCTACAAGAAATGGGGTGGAGTCCACAACATGATTTATCCTTATCAGCCCTCCTTCTACTTTGACCTCTTCCTACAGTCTTTTATTTATTTTATTTTTTTGTTGGAGTATAATTGCTTTACCGTGTTATGTTAGTCTCTGCTGTACAACATTGTGAAGCAGCTATACGTATACATATATCCCCTCCCACTTGAGCCTCCCTCCCACCCTCCTCGCCATCCCATCCTTCTAGGTGTCACAGAGCCCTGAGCTCAGCTCCCTGAGCTGTACAGAAGCTATGGATAAAGAGGGTGAGATACATATATGCAATGGAATATTATATGCTCAGACACATCTGATTTTCTATGAGGAGAAAGACTCAGATAGAAAGTGGAAAAATTCCTAAAGGTAGTTGTAAATCTTCTTTTAGCTGCGAGACTCTCTGGTAGCTTCCACTAACTACCCAGATGTGTGGGTTTGGCACTGCAGTGCTCTACCACATTCATTAGCGTCAGAACTGAACTGATACCTAGATTAAAATGCATGTGTTATGTTGACTCTAGTGCCAGACGTGGTTGCTTCAGAAGTAGACTGAGGATTAAATAGGATGGGTGACGGAGGTGGAGCTCATAGAGGAAGAAGCTCCAAGGAGACGAGAATCTTAAGCTCACGCACAGTGGTAAAGGTCTGGGTGTTCATCTTCCACTCAAGAGATAATCAGCCCTCAGTACTGAAATGATGCTCTCAAAATATGTCCATCTCAGTATTCGAGCAAGTGGAGATAACCACTTGTAAATAGCCTTTCTTACCCTTTTCTTTACCTTTCTCCAGCCAAAGGCAATGGAGAAGGCGATGGCACCCTACTCTAGTGCTCTTGCCTGGAACATCCCATGGATGGAGGAGTCTGGTGGGCTGCAGTCCATGGGGTCGCTTAAGAGTCGGACACGACTGAGCGACTTCACTTTCACTTTCAGACACTGAACGTCATCACAGAGCACTGCGCTGAGCTTCCTGTGCTATACACCAGCTACGAATGTGGTACACATATACAGTGGAGTATCCATCAGCCATAAAAGGAATGAAAGCGAGTCATCTGTAGCGACTTGGATCTTTCTACATTTCTGATCTGGTTAAAGGGGTCAAATTCATGGATTAAATGGCAAATATTTCCTCTGAAGATTCCAGTCTTTTTAGCCATCCTTTTTAGTATTGGGCAGTATATACACATGGAAATTTCAGAAGTAATTTTCATACCAAATTACACAGTGGATCTACTCTAGCCCTTTGTATTTTCTATATATGACTTAAGGGCTTTGCACTGATATTACCAGTCTCTTGCATAAATCTGTTTATAAAATATGTAGCAATTAATGATATCAAAGACCACAGTCTCTTATCAAATAGAAGAAATATTCTGATTTTTCAGGACAAACCATTGCTTATCTCTGTTCCTCAAGCCATTTAGTGCTTGTGTAGATAAACCCCAGTCCACAAGGTACTTGTAGATACCAATTTAGTTCAGTTCAGTCACTCAGCTGTGTCTGACTCTTTGTGACTCCATGGACTGCAGCACTCCAGGCTTCCCTGTCCATCACCAACTTCCAGAGCTTGCTCAAACTCATGTCCATTGAGTTGGTGATGCCATTCAAGCATTTCATCCTCTGTCATCCCCTTCTCCTCCTGCCTTCAATCTGCCCCAGCATCACGATCTTTTCCAATGAGTCAGTTCTTCTAATTGAGCGGCCAAAGTGCTGGAGCTTCAGCTCCAATGAATATTCAGGACTGATTTCCTTTAGGACTGACTGATTTGATCTTGTAGTCCAAGGGATTCTCAAGAGTCTCTTCCAACACCACAGTTCAAAAGCATCAATTCTTCAGCGCTCAACTTTCTTTATGGTCCAACTCTCACATCCATACATGACTACTGGAAAAACTATGGCTTTGACTAGAGGAACCTTTGTCAGCAAAGTAATGTCTCTGCTTTCAAGGTTTGTCTTATGCAGTCAAGGTTTGTCATAGCTTTTCCTCCAAGGAGTGAGTGTCTTTTAATTTCATGGCTGCTGTCACCATCTGCAGTGATTTTGGAGCCCAAGAAAATAAAGTCTGTCAGTGTTTTCATTGTTTCCCCATCTATTTGCCATGAAGTGATGGGACTGGATGCCATGATCTTATTTTTTTAATGTTGAGTTTTAAGCCAGTTTTTTCACTCTCCTCTTTCACTTTCATCAAGAAGCAGGTAAAGTGGTCTGATATTCCCATCTCTTTAAGAATTTAGTCTGTTGTGATCCACAAACGTGTAGATACAGCTCATCTTAATTCTCATGCAACTCTATCTCATACAATAAAAGGTTGGGTTGTGTTTTTTTTTAAACAATGATAATTATGTAGACAAATATATGTGCAAATCTGACATTTTAAACCTAAGTGCAGTGACACTAGAAATCACTTTGATTACCCCAGAAGAGGAGCCTTAGTAATCACTCCCTCGGTTTCTGAACTAAATTCATTAGGTAGGACCAGCTGTAACCTGAGTTCAGTAACAGGATGTGTTCCTGTTAGGGCTCATGCCTTTATTCACTCCAGCCTGTGAACCCTAACTACGGAGCCTCTGTCTCTGGGCTTCCCTGGGGGCTCAGTGGGGAAGAATCTGCCTGCAATGCAAGAGACCTATGTTAGATCCCCAGGCGGGAAAGAGCCCCTGGAGAAGCTACAGACCACATAAACTTCAGATGAGAGAATCCTGGACAAGATCGAGACTCCTACTTCAATTTTAGATAACTCTACACATGAGAAACACTCACCAGAACCAAATTCCAGGAGGCCTCCAGAGTTTTAAAATGAGACTCATAATCTCATTTTGTGAGACAGTTGTAAAAAGGCAAATGAAGTAAGAATAATTAGTAATATAAGCCACTGGGATATTATTGAAGCATATTATTTAGTCCAGGATCACAATAGACCAGTAGAGATGTCAGTGTCCATTAGTCACAACAAAACAAGTCAAAACATATGGTTCATNCCAGAGTTTTAAAATGAGACTCATAATCTCATTTTGTGAGACAGTTGTAAAAAGGCAAATGAAGTAAGAATAATTAGTAATATAAGCCACTGGGATATTATTGAAGCATATTATTTAGTCCAGGATCACAATAGACCAGTAGAGATGTCAGTGTCCATTAGTCACAGCAAAACAAGTCAAAACATATGGTTCATTCACCAGGAGATTTAAGAAAGATTAAGATTTAATAATCATTCATTCAAAAATATATAGTAAATTCCTTCCAAGTGTCAGATGCCATTACATTGTTCTCAAGCTGAGGACACAGGCCCTGCCCCTTCACATAACCTAGTGTAGAGAAACTATGGTAATAATTGCTTTATTGGGGCTTCACTGGTGGTCCAGTTGTTAAGACTCTGTGCTCCCAATGTAGGGGGCCTGGGTTCAATTCCCTGGTTAGAACGAGTTAGATCCTGTATGCCTCAACTAAGAGTTTGCATGCTGTAACTAAAGTCTGCACCTGCCACAACTAAGACCTGGAACAGCCAAATACAAAAAAAAAAGGGAAAAAATAATTGCTTATTGTAATTTTGAAAGTGCTGTGACCCCAAAACGTAGAATGCTATGAGCATATGTTAAAGGGACTCTAACTCAAGCTGAACAATTATATTGATCATGTTCTCTTGTTACACATATACTGTAGACATATATATGCTATTTACTTTTATGAACTAGACAGAAAGAATACATAGAATATGTAGATGGATGGATTGTGGATGGATAGATTAGAGAGGGAGATATATAGACAGACAGAGATGACACAAAGATACAGTATAATCCTAAACAGTCCTAAAGAGCGGGTTGAAAGAAGGTGAAGATAAGATTATCTCTGAACCATCAATAGCCATATCCCCTGACCATCAGTCCAGGTGTCTTCCCTCCAGGACATCACAGCTACTAGTCCACCAGAGACCTTTGCTATTTCCCTTTGTGATATATGCCCGCAGCCACTGGCCCCTTTTACCAGATGTAAGAGATTTAACAAACAGGTGCATTTTCTATGGTGGGAGGACCAGGTCACCATGTCAAGTTCGGGCACAACAAGTCCACATATAGATGGCCCTGTGATTATCCATACAGAACAGAGCATTTCTGGAGGAAACTATCAACCATGAATTTGAAAAAGTGACCTCCGTTTAGCAATAACACCAAGTCTTTCTTTGGCATTTTTATATCCTACTGTTAGTCACTTTTCCAATCCATGGGGCAATGGATTTCCACTCTAAACGTCACCTCTAGTCAATATGTATATATAGACACACACGCTCTATTTTATGCAGGTTGTGATAGCTTTACACAGGCACAGTAGTTCTGTCCTGAGGCTGGATATAAATAAATTGACAGTCCGATTTCCCACGGATGCTGCCAGAGAATGCTCTTATTGAATACGAATCACGAAGTCTTTTGTGAAATGGGAAAACTGTGTCAAAAAGCAGGAGGAAACCAGCACGTTACTGGGGTCAGAAAGACAACTGGCCAGTAGGAACTCGGGTGACCTTTGGGGCTTGTGCATTTGGCTACATCCTGGTTCAGCTTCCCGTTCTGGAAATACTTCTGGGGACCAGAGGAAAGGCTTCCTCGACCTTAGTGGAAGGGCTAGGAGGGATTGTTGTTGCTATTTAGTCGCTAAGTCCTGACTGATTCTTTTGCAACCCCATGGACTATAGCCCAGCAGGCTCCTCTGTCCATGGGATTTCCCAAGCAAGAATACTGGAGTGGGTTGCCACTTCCTTCTCCAGGGGATCTAACAAGCTCAGGGATTGAACCTATATCTCTTGCATTGGTAGGTGGATTCTCTGAGCCACCAGGGACACACCCTAGAATGGATAGCTGACCTTATTAGCAGAAGACATAAAACTGATAAATGAGGAAAGTGAGGGTCTCAGAAGCAGCAACAGTTAGTTGCTGAGAGGATCTTCAAAAGAAGTTAATTACCAGGAGGGAAGAAGGGGGAGAAAGGGTATTTAGGGAGTTTGGGATGCTCATGTACCCACTGCTATATTTAAAATGGATAACTAACAAGGGCCTACTGTCTAGCACAGGGAACTCTGCTCAATGTTATGTGACAGCCTGGATGGGAGGCAAGTTTAGAGCAGAATGGATATGGCTAATTCCCTTTGCTGTCAACCTGAAATTATCACAACAGTGTTAACTGGCTACACTCCAATAGAAAATAAAAAGTTTTTATAAAAGAGAAAGAAGATGAGGGTCAAGGAACTGAAACGGACTAGCAGAAAGCTGCCCAAACTCATCAAGCTGCTGCTGCTGCTGCTAAGTCACTTCAGTCATGTCCGACTCTGTGCAACCCCAGAGACGGCAGCCCACCAGGCTCCCCCATCCCTGGGATTCTCCAGGCAAGAACACTGGAGTGGGTTGCCAGTTCCTTCTCCAATGCATGAAAGTGAAAGTGAAAGTGAAGTCGTATTCAACTCTGTGAGACCCCAGACCTCCACAACTTTCTCTAATACACTTGAGAGTGTAAAAACCAGCCAGGAACCATGCTTCAAGCTGTGGCTCTGTATATTATTTCATTAGCTATCTGAATTATATCTATAATATATCATATGATATATATGGCATATGATACATTATATACTATGTAATATATAATATAATATCTAATATTTATATTTCTAGCAGCTCAATGGAGATAAGCATTATCACCCCCATTTTATAAATTCTCAGGAAGGTGAATTAACTTTCCAAAATTTGAATTGTCTGCTAGTTGATTCACACTCAGGATCTAGCCACAACACGCCTAAGCCCACAGCTAGAGGTTTCTCACAGTGTTTACCCCCAACCTCAGCCTCAACTCTCGACTCAATTACCTCTCCTCTCAACGCTCCAAACTATACACCATTTTGCAGTATTTCCTGGCCCCTACAAGGTCATGACGTCCCCTCTCCTCAGGAACAAGAAGGACCATAATATCAGCAGCAACAGCAGTTTTTTTTTTTTTTTTAAATATCCAATAGCACAAGTATCATTTCTAATTTTTCAAATGGTGTATTTTCTTTTTCCCTCAGGCAAGTCTTTATTGGGGTCCTTGCTGCAGCAGGGGAGAGTGAGAACAAGTAACAGTGTCTCTGACTTGCTGGAACCTGGAGGGGCTAGCTTATTCCTCAAATGGGGTCAGCTATAGTGGTGTCCAAAGATAGGGCTTAGGTGGTTTGCCTGCCCTTCTGGTGGTAAGTGCAGGGAGCATACAGAGTGCCCTGCTTTTGCTCCCAACACCCCAGTTTTGCTCTTGGCTCTTCCAAAGTGGTCGTTGGGGTCTTCTGGTGCATGTTCTTTTTGTCAATATATAATATACTTGAAGGGCTTCCCAGGTGGCTCAGTGGTAAAGAATCCGACTGTCAGTGCAGGAGAGGTTCTGGAAGAGCCCCGAGAGAAGGGCATGGCAACCCACTCCAATAGTCTTGCCTGGAGCATCCAATGGACAGAGGAGCCTGGGGGGCTACAGTCCATGGAGCCTCGAAGAATCAGACAAGACTGAAGACTAAACAGCCCCAAAGCAATGGACTTGGTGGTAAGAGAGCGCCCCCTAAAGGTGAGCTGTGTCCTGACTGGTAGGGAGTAGAAGACGCTTAACAAGCATCGGGGGAAGAAGGCGGGGAGAGGAAAGGAAAATTAAGGGGAAATATTAATTTCACCGTTTCTCAATGTTAGTTTGGAGAATTTATACATCATTTGTTTATATGTTCATATATTTTCCACTGACTACTTACTAGCGAAGATACAATATAACTGCCTCTATGGGTACTTAGAAACCAGAGTCAGTTAGCTAGTTCCGTTTCTATATTCCGACTGTGTGCTCAGTTATGGTCCCACTGTTGGGAAACGGTGGGAAGGCAAGTTGCTAATAGGTGTTCACAATCGAAACAAATATGAGAGGAAGGTTTGTTTGCATCCTCTGAACACCTGTACGTCTTGGCTCATGATTCTTCCAGGGAAGAAGGCATTTTGGAGTTTGGGATCAGCCCCAGATTGGTCCCACTGGAAGCATTCGGAATGATTGCGCCAGTGAATTCGATAAGCCCTTGCCTCACCACCTTTCCGGCACCCGCCCTTATGGATGAAGGCATCACCTCTCCTGGCAGGCTGTTAGTGTGCATTTGGGTTAACACAAGCCATCCTCAGCTGCTTTACCATAGCTCAGCTCTGAAAAGAAGGAGCTGTTGAAAAGATGTTACATTCCAACAGAGCAAAACCAGATGAAAGAGATTCCAGAGAGGCAAGCTTTTGGTGCCTGTGGCTATATGAAGCTGCTGTCTGATTTTGATGGTTCTTGGCATCTTTAGCCAAGGGAAGGCTGTGTGTAATCTTTATTTCTCCATGGCTGGCTGACTTGGCAGGGCCAGGTCATCAGGAAAGCCTTACAGTGAAGGGGAGCAGGAGGTTAAAGACCACCACTTGCCCAAGAGGAGAGCTGCAGTGACACCTAGAGGAGAAGGCTTGAAGTGCAAGGGGGCCCCCAAAAGTTACCCAGACTCATGCCATCTATAACAAACCTAGACAGTGTATCAAAAAGCAGAGCCATCCCTTTGTTCACAAAGGTCCATCTAGTCAAAGCTATGGTTTTCCAGTAGCCAAGTATGGATGTGAGAGTTGGACTATAAAGAAGGCTGAGCACTGAAAAACTGATGTTTTCAAATTGTGGTGCTGAAAAAAAACTCTTAAGAGTCCCTTGGACAACAAGGCGATCAAATCGTCAATCCTAAAGGAAATAAACTCTGAATTTTCATTGGAAGGAAGGATCCTGAAGCTGAAGCACCAATACTTTGGCCATCTGATGTGAAGAGCTGATTCAATGGAAAAGACCCTGATGCTGGGAAAGACTGAGGGCAGGAGGAGAAGGGGACGACACAAGATGAGATAGTTGGATGGCATCACTGACTCAGTTAACATGAGTCTGAGCAAACTCCAGGAGATACTGAAGGACAGGGAAACCTGGTGTGCTGCAGTCCGTAGGGTCTCAAAGAGTCCAAATGACCTAGTGACTAAACAACGACTCTACAGGCCATTGAGTTGCAGAGTCAGACACAACTGAGCGACTGACCCTACATGTACCCTCTAGGAACACATGTAGGTCCTACTTGGAGGTTTTTTAAAAAAGAAGAAAATTAATGTGCTCTGTAAAGCTTTGATCAGGCTCCTGGGATTGATGAACTTAAAATGTCATTAAAAAAATTTTTTTTTAAGTCGTTCAGTCGTGTCCGACTCTGTGACCCTATGGATTATACAGTTCATGGAATTCTCTAGGCCAGAATACTGGAATGAGTAGCCTTTTCCTTCTCCAGGAGATCTTCCCAACCCAGGGATTGAACCCTGGTCTCCCTCCCGCATTGCAGGCAGATTCTTTACCAGTTGAGCCACCAGGGAAGCCCAAATATCATAGTCAAAAGCTCTTTCTTTCCAAGGAATAAGCAAGATCATGGGAAGGTTGGGGCCCAACCTGGTAGCCCTCAGCTGGATCTAGCCCAGAGNTGAACCCTGGTCTCCCTCCCGCATTGCAGGTAGATTCTTTACCAGTTGAGCCACCAGGGAAGCCCAAATATCATAGTCAAAAGCTCTTTCTTTCCAAGGAATAAGCAAGATCATGGGAAGGTTGGGGCTCAACCTGGTAGCCCTCAGCTGGATCTAGCCCAGAGATATGTTTTAGTTTTATTTTGGCCAAGGCATTTTTTTTTCCCTAAATGAAATTAATTTCTCAGGTAATAAAAATGTGAAGCCTTTACATTAAAATAAATATTTATTGTATATATTGGAAAAAATGGGAAGATCTGAAAACACGTCTCAGTTCAGTCCAGCCGCTTACTCATAGCTGACTCTTTGGGACCCCATGGACTGCAGCAGACCAGGCTTCCGTGTCCATCACCAACTCCCAGAGCTTGCTCCAACTCGTGTCCATCAAATTGGTGATGCCATCCAACCATCTCATCCTCTGTCATCCCCTTCTCCTTCTGCCTTCAATCTTTCCCAGCATCAGGGTCTTTTACACATGTCTACTTGTCAACAATTTGGTTGAACTGTTGAGAGGGGGTGGGGTGCTGCAAGAAAAGGATATTTCTAGATGACAAAGATGCTCTTCCACAACATCTGTGCTTATCTCCTCCTTTCCACTCATCTATGTCTTCCGCTTGGCCCCTAGAGACATCTGAGCTGTGACTCAGAAGAAAACATCGGTGTTTTGATTATCAGCAAAAGCCTGCAGTCTTTCTGCCAAAGATAATGTTTTCCCTCTGAAAAGACTAACATTCTAACTGCGGTTTCCTCTTACCTCTGCTTTGGGGCAAGTTTTTTTTTTGTCATACAGCTCACATTTATCAGTTCTAATCTGTTTTCATCTATAGCATAGATCAATTGTAGTTCCCTCATAAAGTTAGAGATGGGAAATGCAGCTGAGAAAAAAATACGAGCTTCAGGATTTCATTTTGTTTTGCAATCTGTCTCTGGGAACCTGAGATGTTGGCTGGCTACCCTGATGACCACCAAAAGAGAAAACCGTCATGATGAAAAAGAAGTGTTTGAAATTAGTTCTCCTCCCTGAAGCTGGCATGCCAGGTTGCATCTCTTCCATCTAGAAGCCCAGGCAGCCTGTGGTCACTAGGGGAAGAGCACAGGTAGGGTGAATCAACCCATTAGGGACAATAAGGATAAAACCTTGGCGCTTTTATGAGCTTTGATTTGTGTTGCTTTTGGGGCTCAAGTGCAAGGTTTATAAAAAAGAAGCTGGCGGTTATAGATCGCGCACTGCTCCTTGCTATGGTTTATATCCCATGTCTGTAAAGGTTTTATTGGAATATTGGTAGCGTGTTTATTTGCCTGAACACAAAAAGTCCTGCTAGGCCTTGAGAATAATAGAGAGAGAAGGGGCTCTGTGGTTTTATGGAACTAGGGAACAAGAGGTGGGTGGCGACGCTCTGGGTGGCAGAGAAGGGGAAATGAACAGGCACTAAAGTGCACTGTGCATGGACCATAATTTATGTTGAGGTCACTGAATGGATGTGGAGGGAGCCTGCCNCTTGAGAATAATAGAGAGAGAAGGGGCTCTGTGGTTTTATGGAACTAGGGAACAAGAGGTGGGTGGTGACGCTCTGGGTGGCAGAGAAGGGGAAATGAACAGGCACTAAAGTGCACTGTGCATGGACCATAATTTATGTTGAGGTCACTGAATGGATGTGGAGGGAGCCTGCCAAGCCAGAGCTAACTATCCCTTATTTGTGAATCATGACCCCCTGAGATATTTGTGCTGATTCCACTCATTTTGGTTTGCAATTGAGGGNAACTGCAAGGAGATCCAACCAGTCCATTCTGAAGGAGATCAGCCCTGGGATTTCTTTGGAAGGAATGATGCTAAAGCTGAAACTCCAGTACTTTGGCTACCTCATGTGAAGAGCTGACTCATTGGAAAAGACTTTGATGCTGGGAGGGAATGGGGGCAGGAGGAGAAGGGGACGACAGAGGATGAGATGGCTTGATGGCATCACTGACTTGATGGATGCAACTCTAAGTGAACTCCGGGAGTTGGTGATGGACAGGGAGGCCTGGAGTGCTGCAATTCATGGGTTCGCAAAGAGTTGGACATGACTGAGCAACTGAACTGAACTGAAAGGTAGGGAATGGGTCAGCCTGACTTTGAGCTATTGTTCCTGACTTGTAAAACAAAATGACAAGAATCAGAGGAGATTCTTCAAATCTCCCTATTTGTCACAGTTGATAGACTAAATAACAGATGGGATCTCTTGCTAAAAATCAGAGGATATATTTCATGGAGGGGCCCTCATACAGGCAGGGTTGTAATAGCAAACTGTTATAGTTTGTGGGAGGACTCGTCTGTGATAGGGCAGACAGGTGCTTCAGAAGGGAGCTTAGGCTCAGCCACGTAACTGAAGTAGTTGACAAGCTATTAGAAAACCTCAGTATGAGAAAGCTAACCTTTGACAGCATGGCTTCGCCAAATTGAGAAAAAAATAACTGAAAATGATGAGAAAAAAAAAAATGTAAAACATCAAAGTGAGCTCTAGAATACCTACTACACATGAATAGGAATTAGAGTAGAGAAAATAAGGAAAATTAATGAGAAGCACTAATCAAAGAGATGGGAATACCAGACCACCTTACCTATCTCATGAGAAACCTGTATATGGGTCAACAAGCAGCAGTTAGAACTGGACATGGAAGAACTGACTGATTCAAAATTGGGAAAGGAGTGCCACAAGACTGTATATTGTCACTCTGCTTATTTAACTTGTATGCAGAATGCTTCATGTGAATTGCCAAGCTGGATAAGTCACAAGCTGGAATTAAGATCACCAGGAGAAATACTAACAACTTTAGCTATACAGATGATAAGCACTCTAATGGCAGAAGAGGAACTAAAGGACCTGGTGATGAATGTGAAAGAGAAGAGTGAAAAAACTGGCTTGAAACTCAACATTCAAAAAACTAAGATTATGGCAACCGGTCCCATCACTTCATGGCAAATAGATGGGGAAAAAGTGTAAGCAGTGAATTATTTTATTTCTTGGGCTCCAAATTCACTGCAAATGGTGACTGCAGCTATGAATTTAAAACATGCTTGCTCCTTGGAAGGAGAGATATAACAAACCTAGACAGTGTTATTAAAAAAGCAGAGACATCCCTTTGCTGACAAAGATCCATATAATCAAATCTATGGTTTTTCCTGTAGTCGCGTATGGATGTGAGATTTGGACTGTAAATTTAGGCTGAGTGGCAAAGGATATTGATGTGTGGTGCTGGAGAAGACTCTTGGGAGTCCCTTGAACTTCAAGAAGATCAAATCATTCAATCCTAAAGAAAATCCACCTTGAATATTTATCGGAAGGATTGGCGCTGGAGCTGAAGTTCCAAAATTTTGGCCACCTTATGTGAAGAGATGATTCATTAGAAAAGACCCTGATGCTAGGAAAGATTGAAGGAAGAAAAGAAGGGGGTGGCAGAAGATAAAAATATTAGATATCATCACAGGCTCAATAAACATGAATTTGAACAAACTCCAGGAGATAATGGAGTACTGGGGAGCCTAACATGGTGCAGTCCATGGATTTGCAGAGTTGTACAAGATTTAGCAACTGAACAACAGCAGGAGTAATCCAAGAAATAATGAGAAAAAAATATAGTTCTGAATATGGGACCAAATCTGTGAAAGATCTACATAGGTTTTCTTTAAATTTTTGCACTTCATACCTATTGTCATGGAAAAACAGCAAAATCGAAAATAATTATACTTCAGATGAGTTTTTTTGAAAATAAGAAGTCAAGTAGAGATATTGGCAATTGTGGAATGTTGAAGTAGAGTAAAAAGCATGGCAAAGGCACAGAGGTGATGCTAAATGCTGTTAAGTGGCAATAAATGATTTAGTGTTCTNCACTTCATACCTATTGTCATGGAAAAACAGCAAAATCGAAAATAATTATACTTCAGATGAGTTTTTTTGAAAATAAGAAGTCAAGTAGAGATATTGGCAATTGTGGAATGTTGAAGTAGAGTAAAAAGCATGGCAAAGGCACAGAGGTGATGCTAAATGCTGTTAAGTGGCAATAAATGATTTAGTGTTCTTGGGATTTAGAAGACATGCTTAAGCATGACAAAGGATGCTGAAATCAAAAATAGGATTAATAGAGCAAAGGGAGTTACGTGTAATACTAAATATAACACAGTATGTTGTAAGATTTGGGGGAAATATTTAAGGATTTTAGATGACCTGATTTTCATCTTAGAAAAAAAAGTCTTATATTCTGTAATTTTGGAGTGGAGGGAAATTGAATGTAGGGAAATTAGAGGAAAGTCTATAGTTTGGACCCTAGTTTATAAGAGATGATTTAATAAATTGGTAGTACGTATAGATTATAGGGAACATATTGAAGAGAGACGTTTTTGATAGAATTAAGTGATTTAGTAGATGGAAAGGAGGAGAGAGAAAGAAGAATGTGAGTTTATTTGGCTGACAAGGTGGAAAAGAATTTTAATGACTCTATCTGTAATGTGGTTTGAAGTATAGATTGTGGGTGTTTTCAAATGGGAAGAATTATTTCAGTTTTTGACATGTAAGTAGACAAATGGAACTAGAAGTTCCACTGGAATTAGATAATTCCAAGAATTATCTCAGAGATAATCCTTGCTAGGAGATATATAGGATGATCAGCATATGTGAAATAGTAACATATAGCAAAGAAGGTGCTCATTCAAAGAAACTTAGCACAGAGAAGTGAAAAAAGAAGCAAACCTAAAATTATATTCTATTTAAATAGTTATAGAAAAGAGCAAATAGGAAAACAAACTGAAAAATAAAAATCCAAAAGGTCGAAAAATTAGCATGTTACTACAGCCAAGTAAAAGTTAAGTTATACAAACAGATTGACATTGCCACAGCAAGGCTGGAGAACAATATGACAGTGTACAAGTGTCTGTTACTTAGTGATTTAATAGTCAACTGATATTTGAATGCCAGTTACAAACTAGATAGCTTACTTGCTCATAGAGATTCAGTATAAAGAAAGAGGTGTTACACTTGGTGAATTTATGTTGCAGTGGGAAGGACAGACCAATAATTACTTTATAGCATAAGCTTATCAAATAAAATAACAAATCAGGACTTAAGAGACTTTTTCAAAAGGATTATCTTAATGGAGGAATAAGGGCTATTGCAATAGGCAAATGAATATTATTGCAATAAGGAGAATGCTTCTGTTAAGTTCTATAGCATCTTAAAGGTGATATTTTGCCTTAAAGGCTAAAAAGAAGTTTTCTTTAGAGGAGGGATTAAGGCTAGAAAGAAATGGTGTAGCTAAACAGAATGGAAAGACCCTGATGCTAGGAAAGATTGAGGGCAGGAGGAGAAAGGGGTGACGGAAGATGAGATGGTTGGATGACATCATTGACTTAATGGACATGAGTTTGAGCAAATTCTGGGAGATAGTGAAGGACAGGGAAGCCTGGTGTGCTGCAGTCCATAGTGTCACAGAGTCTGACACGACTGAGCAACTGAAGAACAAAGTAAGGTGAGGGGAAGTGGCATGATCTGACAATAGAACAGAAAAAGAGAGCCTGGGATGGTTCAGGGTTTCTGGATTAGGTTTGTATGGGCAGTACCACCATTCACTAAGAGCATGTGAGAAAGCAAGTTAGGGAGGAGGATTCCTATTTGGGCAAGTTGAGTTTGTAGACATATCTCATTTTATTGTGCTTTTTGATCACAAATTGAAATTGGTGACAACCCTGCATGGAACAAGTAATAAGTGCCATTTTGGGGATTGGCTAGCATTTACTCACTTCATGTCTCTGTGTTATGTTCTGGCAATTCTCACAATATTTCAAAATTTTTCATAGTTATATTTCATTATTACATGTTTATGAGAATATAGGAGTCTGTGGTTCCAAAATCTAAAAACATACAGGACCAAATATCTTAGAGATAATTTCTTTAAAGATAATATAGAAGTCTTTACTCCAGGGAATATACTGTCTTCCTGTAAAGTATCTAGTTAAGATGCAACAAAATTTTGAACTGCCACAAGTTGTTATAAATCCAAAATATATCAGTTTCATCTATGATGATTCACAGAATACTTTTAAGGGTCTTTGGATATCTATTCATGCCCCTACCTTTCAGAGATCAACATGATTATGGACAAAATTTTATACCTGTGATAGCAGATAGAAGAATCTAGAATGGAAAAAGTTATCCTCATTGATCTTGAATTTTGTGTAAAGATTTGAAATTATTTTGTGCTACTAATTATTGACCTTATGATCTAATAAAAATGGATTTGAAAAATGTATGTTACTTAACTATTATGTGTATAAGACACCTGTGAATGTTTTAATAGTTTATACCGCCAGACTAGCAAGTTAAAATATCTTTTGGAAAAACTTTCATGAAATATGAATATTAAGTAATTTTCTTTATACAGGGATCAACCTATGAAGATGAAATTGAAAATATCAAATACGTTATTTCAAAAGTTAATGAAATTCTGGCTCATAACTCACCAGTTTTGATTATTCAAAGATGGACACGTGGTTTCTTAGTTAGGAAAAAAGTGAGGTATGTTTTATTTTATTCACTATTTAAATATTAAAAGATAATTGACAAAAGTCATTTCTGTAGTAATATTTATTTTTGTATTCCCTGTCAACCTGGTAATGTATAGACTATTTAAACTAATTTTGAGAAAAACATCACAGACTCTATAATACTATAATAGTATAATCATTTGATTACCTTTTTTCTTTTAAAATGGCCATATAAATAACTAATCAATAAAGTTTTTATTAATCTTGAGTAATTCTGATAGTGTTATAAATTAAACTTAAAAGCATTAGTAGAAAATGTAAATTAAATTTCTGTATGTAATGGAACATAATAGAAATATAAGCCATGTACAATATAAGAAAAAGGTACAAACCATGAATATATGAGGATTTTGTATTTTGTTTGGATATGAAGATAGTTTTGCCAAAACATCTGCTACCACCTTAATCTACATTATCCTTTGATTAATACGTTTTCCTCTCTCTTTGTTCCGTGCATCCCTTTTCAGTTGCAGACATTTTACAAATACAGGAAAATTTTTCCTATAAGACTCAACATTGTACCTGGAGAGGGAAGATAGGATACTATGTCATCAGTGTATTTGTGTTAGTCATGCAAAACACTAAACACATGAGAAAAGAAATGAGCTTTCTCTTAAAGCTTATTTTCAGATGCTAAATGGTAGAGTTCATAAGATAGAAACAGAACATGGCCCTGAAATACAGGTAGGATTAAGTAGATCTGGAGTTGGGAAACAGAGATTCCTTGAGAAAGAAAGATTAGGAAATTTCACTGAAATGATATTCAGCATTCTGTGGTAAGACAGAGACACTGTTGTCTTGTGTTAGCCTGCATATACTACATCATTGATGGCAATAGCCCTGATAGAGATCAGTATGGAAGATAAAACTGAACATAATACAGTGCTTGCAACTTCTGAGGATGAGATTCCATATACTTCTCTAACAAAGGCCAAACTGTGGGAGTGACTGGGCTTATGAGTGAAGAAAAGTAAAGTGATTTGGAGTAAAAGATGTGAAAAGAATCAGGCAGTTGCTAACACGTACATATTTATTTAAAATATTTTTTCTATCTCATATGTTTAAGTTAAATTGTGTGTATTTTATGTGAAATAAACATCTAATTAAATGGATTTGTCTTTAATTTATACCCCTGGGAGTGAGTTTTTCTCTCTTAGAATCAAAGTTTCCTTTGATATTCATGTACCATGAGATAATAATGTTGTACATGGAAACAATCTGAAAATTCAGCAGGCAAGAAAAGGGTCTGAATGAGCTTTGTCAGGGGGAAATGTCAGTAGTAAAAATATATCACAGCGCTTCAAGACAGACTGATTTTAATTCTTTTTCTTTTTAGAATGCTGTTCCATTAGGTGTATTACTTACCTACTCTGGGCCTGAGTTTCCTGATACATTATTAATAAATGGTAGAGAGCAGGGGCTAATAGCAGTACTTCATTTTCTGCTTGCTAGTGAGAATTGAGGTCATGAATGTAACCCACATAGTATCTGGCAAATGTGAATATTCCATTCTTAATAGCTGACTTTTAAAATATCATTATTGTTGTTGTTCTATCTCATATTCCTGTGCTGTTTGTTTGCATGGGAAACAATCTTTCCTTGAGTATCTTGCTCCCTTCCAATTACATTTACCACAGCATTCACAGAGTAATCTTTCAAAATTATAAATAAAATCTTACTCACCAACTTAAAATCCTCTGATTGCTCCTAATTTGCTTAGGGCAAAGTATTGGGATATTGGCCCCTACAGTGTACATCACATACATGAATTATCAACATTTGGAATACTGTATTGAAGTTGTATAATTATCTATTTCTTATACATACAGATATGTTCAGTTCAGTTCAGTTCATTCCCTCAGTCGTGTCTGACTCTTTGTGACCCCATGAATCAGAGCACGCCAGGCCTCCCTGTCCATTACCAACTCCCAGAGTTCACTCAGACTCACGTCCATCGAGTAAATGATGCCATCCAGCCATCTCATCCTCTGTCATCCCCTTCTCCTCCTGCCCCCAATCCCTCCCAGCANGGTAGATATATTCCTAAGTATTTTATTCTTTTTGTTGCAATGATGAATGGAATTATTTCCTTAATTTCTCTTTTTGTTTTCTCATTGTTAGTATATAGGAGCGCAAAGGGTTTCTGTGTATTAATTTCATATCTTACATCTTTACTATATTCATTGATTAGCTCTACTAATTTTCTGGTAGAGTCCTTAGGGTTTTCTATGTAGAGGATCATGTACAAATGGGACCTAATTAAACTTGTGTCCGACTCTTTGTGACCCCATGAATCGCAGCACTCCAGGCCTCCCTCACCATCACCAACTCCTAGAGTTCACTCAGACTCATGTCCATCGACTCAGTGATGCCATCCAGCCATCTCATCCTCTGTCGTCCCCTTCTCCTCCTGTACCCAATCCTTTCCAGCATCAAAGTCTTTTCCAATGAGTCAACTCTTCACATGAGGTGGCCAAAGTACTCGAGTTTCAGCTTTAGCATCATTCCTTCCAAAGAAATCCCAGGGCTGATCTCCTTCAGAATGGACTGGTTGGATCTCCTTGCAGTCCAAGGGACTCTCAAGAGTCTTCTCCAACACCACAGTTCAAAAGCATCAATTCTTGGGCACNCAAAGTACTCGAGTTTCAGCTTTAGCATCATTCCTTCCAAAGAAATCCCAGGGCTGATCTCCTTCAGAATGGACTGGTTGGATCTCCTTGCAGTCCAAGGGACTCTCAAGAGTCTTCTCCAACACCACAGTTCAAAAGCATCAATTCTTGGGCACTCAGCCTTCTTCACAGTCCAACTCTCACATCCATACATGACCAACAGAGAAAAGTATAAAACACTGATGAAAGAAATCAAAGAGGAGACAAATAGATGGAGAAATATACCATGTTCATGGATTTGGAAGAATCAGTACAGTAAAAATGACTATACTACCCAAAGCAATATATAGATTGAATGCAATCCCTATCAAGCTACCAATGATATTTTTAACAGAACTAGAACAAATAATTTTACAGTTTGTATCAAAATACAAAAAGAACCTTGAATAGCCAAAGCAATCTTGAGAAAGAAGAATGGAACTGGAGGAATCAACTTGCCTGACTTCATGCTATACTACAAAGCTACAGTCATCAAGACAGTATGGTACTGGCACAAAGACAGAAATATAGATCAATGGAACAAAATAGAAAGCCCAGAGATAAATCCACACACCTATGGACACTTTATCTTCGACAAAGGAGGCAAGAATATACAGTGGATTAAAGACATAACAAGTGTTGCTGGGAAAACTGGTTAGCCACTTGTAAAAGAATGAAACTAGAACACTGTCTAATGCCATACACAAAAATAAATTCAAAATGGATTAAAGATCTAAATGTAAGACCAGAAATTATAAAACTCCTAGAGGAAAACATAGGCAAAACACTCTCTGACATAAATCACAGCAGGATCCTCTATGACTCACCTCCCAGAGTAACGGAAATAAAAGCAAAAATAAACAAATGGGACCTAATTAAACCTAAAAGCTTTTTAGAACACAAAGTTTCAAGTAAAAGAAACAGATCAAATAAGGAGTCAGATTTGTTCTTCCCTACTTGTAAATCAGGAAGCGAAAAAGAAATCTATTAACACACGAACAGCATATACAGATGAACCTATTTGTAAGAATAGAGATGCAGACATAGGAAATGGATGTGTGGACTGGAAGTATGGTAGAGGGGAGGATAAATTAGGAGATATGTGCACTGCCATGTGTGAAACAGATAGCTACTGGGAATCTGCTGTACTACAAACGAAACCCCACTTAGTCCTAGAAGGGGTAGGAGGGGGGTTGGGAGGGAGGCTCAAGAAGGAGGGGATATATGTATACAAATAGTTGATTCACTTCATTTCAAAACACGGTAAAGCAACTCGACTCCAATAAAATTTTTCATTAAAGAAAGAAAAACAGACTTGAGCGCAGGCGGCTGCGGAGCCGGCTCACTTGAGCGCGGCCGAGAGGAACCACCCTGCGTCCAAGAGACAGCGGCAGAGAGTCCCGGGCTGTGACGGCGCAGGAACGGCTGAGAGGAGATACCTCTCTTCCGAGGTCAGGGGCAGCGGACGAGAGTGCCAGGCTGCAACGGTGCGGGAACAGCTGAGAGGAGCCACCGCACTTCCCACTCAGCGCACAGAGAGGAGCTACCCCACGTCGGAGGACCGAGACAGCGGCTGAGTCCCGAGCTGTGGCGACTCAGGAACGGCTGAGAGGAACCACCCCACTTCCGAGGTCAGGGGCAGCGGCCGAGAGTACCAGGCTGTGACGGTGCGGGAACAGCTGAGAGGAGCCACGCCGTGTCCGAGGTCAGGGTTGGGGGCTGGGAAGAACCACCCCGTGTCCGAGGTCAGG
>SJYA01000449.1:6399-31942 GCA_006410615.1 Neotragus moschatus | reverse complement strand
ACTGGAATTCCATCACCTCCACTAGCTTTGTTCGTAGTGATGCTTTCTAAGGCCCACTTGACTTCACATTCCTGTATGTCTGGCTCTAGATGAGTGATCACACCATCGTGATTATCCGGGTCATGAAGATCTTTTTTGTACAGTTCTGTGTATTCTTGCAACCTCTTCTTAATATCTTCTGCTTCTGTTAGGTCCATACCATTTCTATCCTTTATCGAGCCCATCTTTGCATGAAATGTTCCCTTGGTATCTCTAATTTTCTTGAAGAGATCTCTAGTCTTTCCCATTTTGTTGTTTTCCTCTATTTCTTTGTACTGATCACTGAGGAAGGCTTTCTTAGCTCTTCTTGCTATTCTTTGGAACTCTGCATTCAGATGCTTATATCTTTCCTTTTCTCCTTTGCTTTTCACTTCTCTTCTTTTCACAGCTATTTGTAAGGCCTCCCCAGACAGCCATTTTCCTTTTTTTGCATTTCTTTACCATGGGGATGGTCTTGATCCCTGTCTCCTGTACAGTGTCATGAACCTCATTCCATAGTTCATCAGGCACTCTATCTATCAGATCTTGGCCCTTAAATCTTTTTCTCACTTTCACTGTATAATCATAAGGGATTTGATTGAGGTCATACATGAATGGTCTAGCAGTTTTCCCTAGTTTGTTCAGTTTAAGTCTGAATTTGGTAATAAGGAGATCATCATCTGAGCCACAGTCATCTCCTGGTCTTGTTTTTGTTGACTGTATAGAGCTTCTCCATCTTTGGCTTCAAAGAATATAATCAGTCTGATTTCAGTGTTGACCATATGGTGATGTCCATGTGTACCTGCATATAGGTTTCTCAAGAGGCAGGTCAGGTGGTCTCTTTCAGAATTTTTGAGAGTTTATTGTGGTTCACACAGTCAAAGGCTTTGGGATAGTTAATAAAGCAGAAACAGATGTTTTTCTGGAACTCTCTTTTTTGATGATCCAGCAGATGTTGGCAATTTGATCTCTGGTTCCTCTGCCTTTTCTAAAACCAGCTTGAACATCTGGGAGTTCAAGGTTCACGTACTGCTGGAGCCTGGCTTGCAGAATTTTGAGCATTACTTGACTAGCGTGTGAGATGTGTATAATTGTGGAGTATTTTACATACCCTGTATCTATATATAATAGAGCCAGCAACACATTAGATGCTCAAAAAATATTTGCTGAATTGATGAATATACTAGTAAATGGAGAGATTATGGAAGCTAGAAAAGAGCTTAGAAATGCATTTCTCGATTAGTCTATGGGAAAACAAACAAAAAAAAAAAGCAGAAACAACTGAGAAACATGCAAAGCTCCCCTGAGAGGTACCTTGGATTCCTATAACTTAAACATCCAATGATTAGTCTTTTTGTATGTCTATTTTGAGCTGTGAGAAATGTATCCCTATATGCCCAGATATTTTGTAATTTGCTTGAAATTTGTTCACTTAAACTGGTTGAAACTATATGCTCCTTGAAATAGCATATGCTGCTTAAATTTGGAAAAACATTATGGCTAATGCCCTTTATCTTTTGAAGTGGTATTATTCTAACACAAATAATATGGTAGAAGGAAGACATACTTTTATTTTTAGAATGAAATATAATGATCAGATTTGCAGCCTCCTATACTTAAGTAAGGTCGGCTATAGTGAGGTCACAGGGAGGATTATTATTTGGGTCAGTGGGATGTAAAGAAAGGAAAAGAATGGCTAAAATAAGAAACAAACCTTTCTTGAATGTATGTCATATGCAAAATACTATATTAGATAGTTTAATCTACTTTATATCATTTAATACAGCAGAGCTTTTGAGTTTCTCCTTTATTTTCTGTCTTATGGATGAAGAATTAAGAATTCAAAATTGGTTGAGAGATTGGGATTTGTATCCAGTGGCAGAGAGCTATGCTATTCTGGACATTTTTGATCAGTTATAAAGAGATGAAACTGTGTATATTCAATCTCCAAACGTTGAGTTGATTTAACATAGGCCAGATTTTGTGCCCTTTTTACACTTCTTTCTGAAGCCCCAGAAACAGCTATTTTCCAAGGATCCCTCATATTTTTAGAAGGGAATGGAATTTAGGAACGAAAGAGTGGGCAATAAATGTGTTCATGGCTACTGGAGTGTTAGGCTATTTCAATAGACAGACTAGAAAGTAGATTTTTCAATGATAAATTCATGTTGATACCTCTAATGCTCTTTCAGCACAGAAGGTTCTTCACTGTTGTCTTCTTTCCACATTATCTTTCCCTTCTTGCACCATGCAAATTCTGATTGCCAATGCTATCAGTATTGTTACTGATTAGCAGAATCCTAATAAAATAGTTTCAGTATTACTATACATGAAGTACTATCAAGAAACATTATAACTAAAATGTGTTGTGGGACTTTTTTTTTTTTTTGTCTTTAGATTGGAGATATATGCATACTTTATTTGTATTGGAGAGGAAATGGCAACCCACTCCAGAATTCTTGCCTGGAACACACACACACACACACACACACACACACACACACATACACACAGACATATATTTAAAATAATTGTTGAATGGGCACTTAATGCAATCATAGTGTATTAATTCCTCATCTAATGATTTTATTTTTAATTTTAAAAAATCTTAGTTTTTTTCTTCTCTATCTTAGGGTATTTTTTGTTCTGTTCATTGTAATTATGCTTCTCTGAGATTAGTATTTATTTAAATGAGTTTTAAATGTCTTATTCTGAGTCCTTTCATTGCATTTCTAAATTAGTCTAATTCTAGTTTATGTGGCCTTGCATGTTTTTGTAATTTTTGAAAATTTTTAATTTCTTTTTGTAAATAGGATTTTATTTTAGAGCAACTTCAGTTACACAAGAAAATTAGAAGGTACAGAGATTTCCATTATACTCCGAGCTCCTATTCATATATAGTCTCCCCCATTTTAACCATTCCCATCAGAGTGGTACATTTTTTTTTCTTAAATTGATGAACTTATATTGAAATACCATAATTACCCAAAGTCTACAGTTTACATTACAGAAAACTCTCTGTATGGAACATTCTGTGAGTTTGGGCCAATGTTCAATAACATATATCCATCATTATGGAATCACATTATTTAATTTTACTGCCCAATAAAATCCTCAGTCTTCTTCCTAGTCACCCTTACTTGTCTCTCTAACCCTGGTAAACCATTCATTTTTTTTACTGTCTCCATAGTTTTGCCTCTTCAGATAACCATTTTGTCTGGTTGCATTTCCTTTTCTAGGGGATGGTTTTGATCACCACCTCCTGAATAATGTTATGAACCTCCGTCCATAGTTCTTCAGGCTCTCTATCAGATCTAATCCCTTGAATCTCTTTGTAACATCCACTGATAATGATAAAGTATTTGATTTAGGCCATACCAGAATGGCCTAGTGGTTTTCCCTACTTTCTTCAATTTAAAAATAGCTAAGAAGAGAAGTATAAAACAAAGGAGAAAAGGAAAGATATACCCATCTGAATGGAGAGTTCCAAAGAATAGCAAGGAGAACTAAGAAAGCCTTCCTAAGTGAACAATGCAAAGCAATAGAAAACAATAGATTGGGAAAGACTAGAACTCTCTTCAAGAAGATTAGAGATACCAAGGGAACAATTCATGCAAAATGGGTACAATAAAGGACAGAAATGGTAAGGACCTAACAGAAATAGAAGATATTAAGGAGAGGTGGCAAGAATACACAGAAGAACTGTACAAAAAAAAGTCTTAATGACCCAGAAAACCGTGATAGTGTGACCACTCACCTAGTGCCAGACATCCTGGAGTGTGAAGTCAAATGGGCCTTAGGAAACATCACTATCAAGTGTTGAAGTATAAAACTGTGATTGCATGAAATCAGGACCCAAGTTTCTTTTAGGTTTAGTATATCTTCCTATTTGTGTGTTCTATCTTGAGTTCACTTGTATTCTAATATGGCTGCCAAAGTTCCATTTGTTATATCTGACTGCATTGTGGCAGGATCATGGAGAACAGCATGAATGGCAGAACGGTCACATCACCACACTAAAGCAGCAACTTTAACCAGACTAATTGGGAATAAAGTATTTCCTCTTATATTCCTTGGCCAGTATATGGCCACAGTTTGTAATGTGGGCACACTGGACAAAAAGGATTGCTATGAAATCGGATGTTTTATCTGACCACTTTGCCATCTGTATGAAATTTGGCTTCTTTCAGTTCAGTTCAGTCGCTCTGTCATGTCTGACTCTTTGCAACCTCATAGACTGTAGCCCACCAGGCCTCCCTGTCCATCACCAACTCACAGAGTTTACTCAAGCTCATGTCCATTGAGTCAGTGATCATACAACCATCTCATCCTCTGTTGTCCCTTTTCCTCCCGTCTTCAACCTTTCCCAGGATCAGGGTCTTTTCAAATGAGTCAGTTCTTCACATCAGGTGACCAAAGTATTGGAGTTTCAGCTTCAGCATCAATCCTTCCAATGAATATTCAGGACTGATTTCCTTTAGGACCTGGTTAGACCTGGTTAATTTCCTTCAGGTCCTGGTTGGACCTCTTTGCAGTTCAAGGGACTCTCAAGAGTCTTCTCCAATACCACAGTTCAAAAGCATCAATTCTTGAGTGCTCAGCTTTCTTTATAGTCCAACTCTCACATCATTACATGACCACTGGAAAAACCATAGCTTTGACTAGACAGACCTTTGTTGGCAAAGTAATGTCTCTGCCTTTTAATATGCTGTCTAGGTTGGTCATAACTTTTCTTCCAAGGAGTAAGCATCTTTTAATTTCATGGCTGCAGTCACCATCTGCAGTGATTTGGGAGCCCCAAAAAATAAAGTCTGTCATTGTTTCCATTGTTTCCCCATCTATTTCCCATGAAGTGATGGGACCAGATGCCATGATCTTAGTTTTCTGAATGTTGAGTTTTAAGCCAACTTTTTCACTCTCCTCTTTCATGTTCATCAAGAGGTTCTTTAGTTCTTCACTTCCTGCCATAAGGGTGGTGTCATCTGCATATTGAGGTTATTAATATTTCTCCCAGTAGTCTTGATTCCAGCTTATGTCTCATTCAGCCTAGCATTTCTCATGATGTACTCTGCATGTAAGTTAAATAAGCAGAGTGATAATATACAGCATTGACATACTCCTTTTCCTATTTCGAACCAGTCTGTTGTTCCATGTCCAGTTCTAACTGNTAGTCCAACTCTCACATCATTACATGACCACTGGAAAAACCATAGCTTTGACTAGACAGACCTTTGTTGGCAAAGTAATGTCTCTGCCTTTTAATATGCTGTCTAGGTTGGTCATAACTTTTCTTCCAAGGAGTAAGCATCTTTTAATTTCATGGCTGCAGTCACCATCTGCAGTGATTTGGGAGCCCCAAAAAATAAAGTCTGTCATTGTTTCCATTGTTTCCCCATCTATTTCCCATGAAGTGATAGGACCAGATGCCATGATCTTAGTTTTCTGAATGTTGAGTTTTAAGCCAACTTTTTCACTCTCCTCTTTCATGTTCATCAAGAGGTTCTTTAGTTCTTCACTTCCTGCCATAAGGGTGGTGTCATCTGCATATTGAGGTTATTAATATTTCTCCCAGTAGTCTTGATTCCAGCTTATGTCTCATTCAGCCTAGCATTTCTCATGATGTACTCTGCATGTAAGTTAAATAAGTAGAGTGATAATATACAGCATTGACATACTCCTTTTCCTATTTCGAACCAGTCTGTTGTTCCATGTCCAATTCTAAAAGTTGCTTCCTGACTTGCATACAGATTTCTCAAGAGGTGGGTCAGGTGGTCTGGTAATCCCATCTCTTTAAGAATTTTCCAGTTCTTTGTGATCCACACAGTCAAAGGCTTTGGTATAGTCAATAATGCAGAAGTAGATGATCTTCTGGAACTCTCTTGCTTTTTCTCTGATCCAACAGATGTTGGCAATTTAATCTCCACTTCCTTTGCCTTTTCTAAATCCAGCTTGAAGTTCATGGAAGTTCATGGTTCACCTACTGTTGAAGCCTGACTTGGAGAATTTTGAGTTTCTTTGACAAAGAAATTTGGCTTCTTTGACAAAGGCTAAAAGGAAATATTTGAATTGGAAGGTATTTACCAGTTTTTGTCAAAGTGTAGTTGAAAGCAAGAGGTATAATTATTGCCTAGCAGCTCTAAATTCATATATAAAAAAGGAAAAAGTGTTGTCATATCAAGGATCTGGGACTTTTGAGGTGACTCAGTGGTAAAGAATCTGCTTGCCAGTGCAGGAGAGACAGGAGACACTGGTTCAATCCTTGGATCAGGAAGATCTGGTAATGGAAATGGCAACCCATTCAAGTATGCTTGCCTGGGAAATCCCATGGACAAAGGAGCCTGGAGGGCTATAGTCTATGAGGTTGCAACCTAGTGACTAAAGCATCTGTCTCATGAAGATTGAAAAGTAGCAAAATTTATACCCAAAGAGAGTAAAAGGGAAGAAATAATAAAAATAGTATCAAAAACTGATGAAATATAAAACAAGGATACAAAGAACATGAGAAAATTTGCAGGAATATCAATAAAGCCAAGAGCTGGTTATTTTCAGATTAATACTTTGATAAAGCTCCAGCATGACCGCTCTAACAAAGAGACAGAAGGAAAATTTCAATTTACCATGATAAGGAATGAAAAAACAAAATTGCTGCAGATCCACAGAAATTTTAGGGAATACAGTGAATAACTTTATGCCAAATAATTTAATGATGTGTGTGAAATGGACAGATTCTTTGAAGGAACACAATTTTCAGTCAGACAGAAGAAATCACAATGCTGAATAGTCATTCATATATTAAAAGAACTGAACCCATTATTAAAATCCTTCCCATGAAGATACTTCAATTCTAGGTTACTGATGAATTATCCTGGACATTTAAGGAATGTTTAACACCATCTTAAACCAAAATTTCCAAAGAGTGAGAGAGAATACTTTTCAGGTTTTGAGAGATCAGCATAACTTTAAAAGCAAAACCTGACAAGAACATTATAAAGTGGTTAACATCCTATAGCCAACATAGGTTTATTCCGAGAATAAAAAAGTTAATTTAACATTAAGAAACCAATCACATTAATAGAATATGACTGAGGGAAAAACACCTCAGTGTTTCTCACTTTGTTATCACATTAACTAAAATTTGTGCATACTTTGAATGTACTCTCATTTTTCAAGCTTCTAAAGTAACTGAGATTTGATCTCATCTAATTTGTGATAGGCAGAATTCCAAGATGGCCCATGTGATCTTTGTTCCCTGGTTGCTCCCATGATCATGTTATATTGCATGGCAGATGGTACTTTGCAGATGTCATAACGTTCTTTACTAATAAGATGACCTTAAGATAGATTTTCTGAGTTAGTTTAACCTAATCAAATGACCTCTTTAAAAACAAGAGTGTTTTCTGACTGATAGCAGAACAGAATATCAGAGAAAGTTGAAATGCAAGTAGGATTTGATATACTGTTGCTGTGTTAAAGGTAGAGTGGACCTCATTCAATGACCTGAGAGTGACTTTATGAGCTAGGAGTAACCCTCCACCAACAACGAGCAAGAAAATGGGGACATTAGTCCTACACAAGGAACTGGATTCTACCAACTACTTGAACGAGCTTAGATGCAGATGTTGTCCCCTAAGCTTCCAGATAAGAAAGAACACAGATTGCTCAGTTTGTGCAATTTGTTACTCAGCAGTAGAAAAAATAATATGCAGTAGAATTGTGCAAACTGACAGTATAGTTCTGGTATGCACGGGGATTAATTAATGTAGTTCTGTGTAAAGTGAGGACTGCCTAAATACAATCATCTTAATGTCTACACAAAAAATATAAAATTCAGCACTTATATAAGGTTAAAAAAAGAAGAACACTTTTAGCAATCTAGGATTAAAAGGAAAGTTTCTTAATCTAATTATATATATTTTAACACATTTATTAATACTTAGCAACATCTTGGAAATAATTAGGGAAAAACAACAAGGGCGTCAGCTGTTAGTACTTTTGTTTATTATTGCTCTGGGACTAAGTGGAACTATTCTGGAACTATTGCTAGAGGAACAAAGTAAGGAAAATAAAAAGATAAAAGATTAGATAGGAAGAAACAAAATTATAATTTCTTACAGCTGTTATGATTTTGAATATAAAAGCTAATAAAAATACAAAAATCAGTATTATTTAGATATGTAGTAACAATCACCAACTTGAAAATGAAATTAAAATCTACCATTTATAATAGTATAAAAACCCCGCTACTTGTTGGGTTGATCTTCAAGAGGCAGACACATAAACTAGATTAGGTGTACAAGAAATTTATTGGGAGTAATACCTTTGACAAACAAAAGAGGAGGAAGTGGGAATAGGCAGGAAACATATTCATGCTTTTATGCTAATCTGTGAAGGGAGAGAGAAAATGAATTGGGCAGAAGGAATTCAGCAACACAACTCTGAAAAAATCTAGGCCAGACCAGTGAGGGATCCCTGAGCAAAGATGGACCATTATAGGAATCCTGCATCAGGTAGAAATGGGCCAGTTCTATTACAGTTCCTCAGTCAATGACTGGGAATAGCCTTGGCAAAAGTGTAGTGATGGATCTAAAAAAAAAAAAAAAAGACAAGAGCTGGGGCTGTCAGTCAGCTGTGTCCTCGTAGTGGGTCTTCTTCAAGGAAATCTGAGGAGTACACTTCCATAGCTGTCATAAACCATGTACTAAGGATACATGAAAGGCAAGATGTGAATTACCTCTAGAAAGAAACCTACCAAACATTACTGATAGAACAAGATGGAAATAAATATAAGACTATATAATTTTTATGACATTGAATGAATCAGTGTAATAAAAATGTCAATTTTTCCTAAATTGATTTGTATGTGCAGTGCATTCCTAAACAAAATTGTAGGAATTTTCCTTTAAAACACATACTTTGAAAAATAATATTGTGCTGGCCTTTCAGTTTGCCTCTGCTCACTCTCTAAATCCCATTTAACTTATAATATGAGGATTTAGAAAGGCAAAGGGCAAGAGAAGTGCGAAGAGAAAGATGACAACAAAATTTTGCAAAGTAAGAAGCAAATAGGTATGTATAAACTGACTTTGCAGATCTTAGAAGTCTACAACTAGAGATCAGAAAGCTATGGTCCCTAGGATGGCAGCCTGATTTTATAAATAAATTAAATTGAAACACAGTCACACTCATTCTTTTATATATTGTCTATCAATGTGCTTTTTAAGCTATAATGGAAAAGTTGAATAGTAGTGGCCACAAACCTAAAATATTTACTATCTGTATTTGGCTCTTAAAGGAAAAATTTGCCAACCTCTGCTATAGCTTATCCTGACTATATCAGAAGCCCAAGAGTAAAGCTGTGATTCATATTGCAAAACACAGGCATAATTAGAATTTAAAGATGCTAGGAACCAGTGCTGCATGAATAGGAACATTTATTAAATCCCTGTTTAGAATCAGTTAAATTCTCCTAATTTTATTCTAAAGTAAGATATTTAATGTTTTATTCTAGACATGAAAGTATAGCTGACCATCACTAGACATTATTTAATCACTCTAAAATTATAGACTAAAACAAAAGAATGGAGATAGGGAAATTTTGTTCCTCTATGAAACTTGATATATACTTTTGAGAATTCTAATTTTACACTGATAGATATTTTCCTTTGGCTCACTGAATATATTTTCACTATTTTTGGCTTTCATTGTTGCTGTTGAAAAGTAAACTATCAGGCTAATTTTTCCTTTATAGGTTATATTTCTTTTCCCTCTTACTACTTTTAAATCTAAGGTATTTCTGATATTTTTCTGAAGATGTTTTCTTTGACAATTCTAAAAATCACTTTATTATGCAGCTTAATATTTATACATCTAGGGATTGATTTCTCCTTTATCAATTCTGGATGATTTCCAGCCATCCTTTTATTTATTGATAATCTATTCAAAATATCTATATTCCCCATTTTTCTTATGATGGAAAGTTACACTCTTTACAGTGGTGTCTGTAAGTAAATTAACAAGTAGACTGGAACAGAAGTCGTGGTCACAGACTAACTTCACATTTGGTAATGCCCTTGGGCTTAGGATTTCTTCCTATTGATCCCAGAGTCTAATTGGAGATAATCAACCCTCCATTGAGTTTTTTTTTCTGGTTTTATTTTCTAATCTTTAGCTCAGTTTCTTCTCTACTCTGTATTATAGGTAAGTTTTAGTGATTCTTTTATATCAGGGACTCTTAAATATTGCTTTGATTTGAATGTTCATTTGTGAAGCAAGATCTTCTTTCTCTTATAATTTATTTAGGATGCCTTTTAATTGTATCCCATTCTCATTGCCAGCTGTAGTGGTAGAACGTTACCCAGATGCTATGACAGCCTCCAAGTAAGTAACCAGGCAGTCTGTTTCAGAGCTCACAGAGTAAAAGACCTCAGATATTAAATTAAGATGCTTGAATCAGATTATTTAATCTACTTTAAAAATATAGCAAGAAATGAGGAGAAAAATGGAATAGAAGTGAGTACAAGTGGGGTGAAATGACTGCATTATTTGAATCATGTATTATGCAGTGTTCATATATCCTGTTTCTCACTTTGTTCCATCAGGCTTTCTCTGATGGTTGGGTTATAAGAACCAGAGTAGAGGTGAGTGAAGGTCTTCAACAGCCAGAAAATGATTGGAGCCACCATACTCTTGACTTTTTAGTGAGATGTAGGAGCAAGTGTTCCTCACCATCACTATGAACTAAGTAACTGACAACCTGCCAAGAAGTGATGAGTTTTATTTGCATGTTTTGGGTATAGCATGCATGAGGTTGTGTTAGGTTACTGATGGATGATTGATTTGGTGGGAGCCATAGCTGTGCCTCTGAAGATGATGTAATAAATGCTTTATGAATGTTCTAAAATGTTATTTAGTCCTTCCATACTTTATTTCTTCCTTTATGACAATATTCTTCATACACTTGCTTCATTTATTACATAGTGTTTTTCAGGTTGTTACCTTACTATATATACCGGAGACACCTTATGAATCTTACCTGTGTCTCTCATTTGCTTGTTCAGTATCTATACTTGGCATCTTATGAGCTTTGCCTGTTCTAAGTGTTTGTATTCTTTCCCTTTAAAATATAATTGAATATTCTTAAATCATACAACAAATACAAATTTACAATGTCTATTAATATTTTATAATTATTTCTATTCTACATCCTATACAGAAGATCCTTAATCTTCTAGTTGAATAATTTTCTCCTCAGTGATATATAATCTGCTATTTAGCCATTGAAATTTTCATTTTAAGTATTATATATTTTAATAGGTAGAGGTATTGTTTGGTTCTCTTTCAGATTTTTTTTTCTTAATAGCTCTTTTCTCCTATTTTTAATATCCCTTTATATTTAAAAACACATTAAGCATACTTATTTCAGTAGTTCATAATTCTAGTAATTGCTGTCTTTATGGATTTGATTCTGCTATCTGCTTTTACTATGGATTTCATCTACTGTGCATCATTCCCTTGTCCACTCTAATTTTGAAGGTCAACCCATATTCTTTGGAACTTTTTCTAAAGTCTTTGATACGCTGTTATGAAGATTGGTTTTTCCAAAGAGGATGTTTTGATTACTTTTAAGTGTCTATTGAAACTGAAAAGGATCATCTCTAGTTTTTACAGATTACTCAGGTCATGTGAGGAATACATTGCTTTTAAAACTTTTCAGTAAAGACTATTTTCCTTTCTTTGGACAAAGTAGGTCCATGATGGAAACTTTCTTCTTCTGGAAATTTTTAGAATGAGGGGACTCAGATATACATATACATGTATCCAAAATAGTTGAACAAAAAAAAAAAAAAAAAGAAAAGAAAAGAAAAGAATATCCAAGACAAACTAGTATAAACAATAAAGAGATATATTAGTTTATGTGACTGAGCATACCTACAGAAATTGATTTGGAATCCCAAGTAAAACCTGAATCCTTCACTAACCCTGATATTACCCTTGAACTTTGTACCCATTAGAGTTTTTTACTGTTATGTGTAAAAAGAAGTTGATACTATAAGGAAGAGATTTCAAATTGTAAAATTAGCTAAACTGAAAAGAGAATGGTGATAAATTGTCCTGAGCTGGGCAGTTGGTCATTCTTTTTATGTAGTTAAGAAATAGTTGGTTAAATTTTTATTTCTATTATAGATTGACTTTTGCCTACAGAAGGTATGAAATTAGGAGGATTAGTAGGAAAAAATAACAGATATTGAATATTTTGATTACTTTTGTGGTCCTATGTATCATCAACATTTTGCTTATCTCTTCTCTANTGGTCATTCTTTTTATGTAGTTAAGAAATAGTTGGTTAAATTTTTATTTCTATTATAGATTGACTTTTGCCTACAGAAGGTATGAAATTAGGAGGATTAGTAGGAAAAAATAACAGATATTGAATATTTTGATTACTTTTGTGGTCCTATGTATCATCAACATTTTGCTTATCTCTTCTCTAACTCTAATAGTAGATTATTTTAAGAAATATGCATATAATAATTAACTTGAAATTGGTATAAATGAGATCAGTGAAGGATGAAAATACAACTTTTCTAAGAAGGGTCATTTTTGCCCATGATCTGGAATTCAATTTGATGAAACGTTTGCCATTTGGGAGTCTTATCAAATAGAAAAGAAAATGTATTTACCCCAAGATAAAGTTAGGACTTGGAAAGGTAAGACATTAGAAGAAACTACTATCTTCTGTAAAGCATTCTCTTTCTCAGTCAAAGACTAGTAAACCTCACTAGAAAGGTAGAACCTTTGATAATAAAGAAATATTAGTGGACCCCAGGGCAGAGCCTAACTGAAGTAAGTTGTTAAACTTAATTCCTGTCGAGAGGGCAGAGAAGAATATCTTCATGCTGACAGAAAGATTTTTTTTTATACCTATAAAGTTGTTTTCAAGGGTGGGCATTAAAAATATGAACTTGTTTACTGAGAGTTTAGGGAATGGAGTGGCCAGATAAATCTAGACCTATTTTATTTATTTTTTAAATGTTAAGACTGCCTGGTCCCTTTCAAGGCAATTTTATCCTATTTTTGCTTTGACTTTTTTTTTTNTTGTTGTGCAAGCATCACCACCATTCATCCACAAAGCTTTTTTTCCTCTTGGAAAAACGGAAACTATACCCGTTCAGCAGTCTCCCATTTCCTTTTCCCCCAGCCCCTGGCAGCCACCATTCTTTCTACGAGCATGGCTTCCCTAGGCACCCAGGGTAAGTGGAATCGTACAGTGTTTGTGTTTCGCGCTTGACTTACCTCACTTACCATTTGGTTGTCAGGCTCATTCAGGTCGTAACTTGTGTCGGAAATCTCTTCCTTGGAGGCTGCACGTTTCTCTGTGTATAGGCACTACGTCGTGCTTGTGTTTCCATGATGGACACTTGGGCTGCTCTGTGTTTTACCTGCTGTGAATATGGACACGAGTGTGTAAATGTCTCTTCAAGACCCTGCTTTCAGTTCTTTTGAGTACATAGATACCCAGAAGTGGAGTTGGTGGGATCGTGTAGTAAATCTGTCTTTATCTGAGGAGCTGCCATACTGTTCTCCGCAGCTTGCTTGCTCTTTTAAAATTGGGGGCAACATAAAAATGGACAGTGTGAACTAGGTGAAGTGATGCATTGAACTGCAGTCTGCCTTGGCAGGAATCCAGTGCAACTCTGATTAAGTGCTTCTCTTTTTCCCCTGGGGAAGGAAACATTCATTTAAGAAACCGATGTGTCTGCTGCAGGTTGATTCTCAGCAGTGAGCACATCCTTGCCTCATGGAACGTGCAGACAAGTATTGGTTTTTAGAAAATACCTTCTCCGGAATAGAGTTAGATTTTTAGACCACAGATGTCAAACCATTAAGTTAGCAGTTTCTTCAGGTACAAAAAAATTGCTTTATAGGTAACCTTTTAAGCAACTTTGTTGCTTTTAAGCAACATAATAAGTTTACCTTATACAATATTATTTGAAGGGAAAATGAAGTCCAAGAAGTAGAGTTTTAAATTTTTCATGGTTTTCCCATTGAGAAGGAAACCTGGTGTGAGTACAGTTGACTGAGAGTTGAGAGATTAGTAGGTTCCAGTCCTGACTTTGCAATCTACTATTTGGTATTTATTCTCCTGGATTTTTTACTTTGATTTTTACCCCATCAAACGCCTTTTGTTGTTGTTCAGTCACTAAGTCCTGTCTGATTCTTTGTGACCCTGTGGACTGCAGCACACTTCGCTGTCCTTCACTCTCTCCCAGAGTTTGCTCAAACCCATGTCCATTGAGTTGGTGATGCCAACCAACCATCTCATCCTCTGTCATCCCTTTGTCCTTCTGCCCTCAATCTTTCCTAGCATCAGGGTCTTTTCCAGTGAATCAGCTCTTTGCATCAAGTGGCCAAAGTATTAGAGCTTCAGCATCAGTCCTTCCAATGATTGTTCAGGGTTGATTTCCTTTAGGGTTGACTGGTTTGATCTCCTTGCAGTTCAGGGAACTCTGAAGAATCTTCTCTAGCACTACAATTCATAACTTTTTTAAAGAAGGATTTTGTCCAGTATTAACTAATATGCTAGTATCACTTCTAATCCTAGTAATACCTAGTTCTGTTTTCAAGCTCATTCTCTCTTCTGAATTCCAGACTTGTGTTTCCTGGTGCCAGCTGAACATTTCTTGCACTTTGGACCCCATTTCTGAAAACGAATTCATTCTTCTACTATAGATTTATTTCTCCCATATCATCTCTTCATCTGAGTGAGTGGTGTCCTCTGTGCAGTCAACTGCCTGAGCAAAAAGCATGAATCATTTGAGTTCTTTCTGTCTAGTCTTCATGGACCCTCATTCAGTTATCTAAATGTTGATTTTTCTCTACTGAGCATATCTTGAGTTTGTCCCTGTTCTCTGATTTCTGAGCAGACCCTGGACACCTTGCCTTGCATGTTGCTGTTTTCTCCTCACAGAGTACCTTTCCTCTACTCTGCTTGGCAAACTCCTATTGCTTTTGGGCAGAGTAAGTGACGCTTGAGTCTGCTCCTAGAACACGAGGCCACTTTTCAAAGACCTTAGATCTGCTCTGCTTGCTGGAAGTTACGCAGCTTGACTTGCGTAGGCTTTCTATGTCTGTTCATAGACTCAGAGCACCTCTCAGTTAACTTGCGTTTTCCTGCCAGCTGTTGTGTATTGGGTTCCTTTCTACCCACCCCCCACCTCTCTCTCAACTTCTGTGTAATACAGCAAGCATAACATTCATAGAATCCTGATGAATGAAAAATTTCTCTTTGAATAACTTAGAATATTAGAATAATTTAGAATGTGCTATTCCCTTAGAATAACTCTTTGGATTGTACTCTGAAGTCTTACTTTCCATCTCCATCTCACTCCCCTTTCCTGTTAAGAATCTTAGAGCAAATTAAAACCTAATTCCAGATACTTCCCCTGTTTTTTATTCTTCTTAGCAAGAAAATCATTTATGCAAGTACTGTTGGACCATAATTCTAGCTGCTCTTAGAGACTGATAGCCTTGGATAAGTAACCTAATCGCTGAGCCTCAGTTTCCACATCTGAATGATGAGGGGTAAAATACCCTAGAGGACCATACGTAAGAATTATGTGAGATCCTGTGATACAGATTTAACTTTGCCGATGCACAGTAAATGGTAGATCCCTCTTCCCTGAAACAGTGAAATGGTGGGTGTGAAACAGCTTTGCAAATAAGTATGTGTAAGCCACTAACATTGTTTCCTCTTTCAGAAGTGGGCATTTATAGCATAGTTTATAATCTCACTATTAGAATGTGGTTGCTCAGGCCCTTATGTGATAGGTACAGGGCCAGTTTTGGTGATCTTTAAAGATGGTGTTTGTTCTTGTTCTAAAAACTTGAGCGAACTCTTGCAACAAACTCAGATGGTTCGTGAAGCTAACAGCTGGCTAATTCTTAGTTTGACTTGAACTCGTGAGCTAATGCTTAGTCTTGTGTGTCCACACATGAACACTAAGTGTGCCTTTCACCCTCTCTGCATGCTGGCCAGGTCCTCCCACTTCGCCCCACTCCTCCTTTCCCCCAGTAAGAGTTTTGTATCTCCTGGGATTTATGAGCATAGCATGTACCTTGGCTTCTTCCTGTTTTCATCTTTTTAGTTGGATTGCTGTGATAATCTCATTTGAATATGTAACTTAAATCTCTAAAATAAGCTTTTGTCCTATGAATTTATGAGTTAGAGGGCCAAGGACTTGGAATTATTGAACTCCTAGGAAACTTACGTGGTCCAGTTTAGAGACATATTGATGACTTCTGAAAGTGTTTTTACCACTTAAGAATATTTAAATGTCATCCTATTCATTAAAAATTTATGTGCACAGAGTTTCTGGGAGCTCAGAGGGGTATGAAAGTGTGCTCTGGCCCTGAGGTTTTACCTTCTAGGGTAGTCCAGTTAGAGTTCAAAACAGCTCAAAAATACTGTGTAGTTCTTTGGCCCATTTTTAGATTGGGTGGTTTATTTTTCTGGAATTGAGCTGCAGGAGTTGCTTGTATATTTAAGAGATTAGTTCTTTGTCGGTTTCTTAATTTGCTATTATTTTCTGCCATTCTGAAGGCTGTCTTTTCACCTTGCTTATAGTTTCCTTTATTGTGCAGAAGGTTTTAATTGTAATTAGGTCCCATTTGTTTATTTTTGCTTTTATTTCCAATATTCTGGGAGGTGCGTCATAGAGGATCCTGCTGTGATTTAATGTCGGAGAGTGTTTTGCCTATGTTCTCCTCTAGGAGTTTTATAGTTTCTGGTCTTATGTTTAGACCTTTAATCCATTTTGAGTTTATTTTTGTGTATGGTGTTAGAAAGTGTTCTAGTTTCATTCTTTTACAAGTGGTTGACCAGTTTTCCCAGCACCACTTGTTAAAGAGATTGTCTTTTCTCCATTGTATATTCTTGCCTCCTTTGTCAAGGATAAGGTATCCATAGGTACATGGATTTATCTCTGAGCTTTCTATTTTGTTCCATTGATCTATATTTCTGTCTTTGTGCCATTACCATACTGTCTTGATGACTGTGGCTTTGTAGTAGAGCCTGAAGTCAGACAGGTTGATTCCTCCAGTTCCATTCTTCTTTCTCAAGATTGCTTTGGCTATTCGAAGTTTTTTGTATTTTCATACAAATTGTGAAATTATTTGTTCTTGCTCTGTGAAAAATACCATTGGTAGCTTGATAGGGATTGCATTGAATCTATAGATTGCTTTGGGTAGTATACTCATTTTCACTATATTGATTCTTCCGATCCATGAACATGGTATATTTCTCCATCTATTAGTGTCCTCTTTGATTTCTTTCACCAGTGTTTTATAGTTTTCTATGTATAGGTCTTTAGTTTCTTTAGGTAGATATATTTCAGATGTTAAGCAACTTAAATGCAAAACATTACCAGTAATATATGCCCTGTCAGTTAGAGGCATTGCTTTATTTCATAAAAGTGTGGTGAATTTTGATTTCTTTACTTGTGAAGTAGAAATTAGAATACCCTGGAGAATCGTTGTGATGATGTAAATGAAACTGAATATGTAAAACCTAGTTGTAGTACATAAAATCCACATATATTCTTTCTATATTAGGTATGTTTGTAACTGAAAGAGTAGCGTATGGCATATGGGAAAAAAAATGCAGGCAGAATAAAATGAAAAGTAAGCTGCCTCCCTCCTAACTCTAGGTTCTTCCTTGTGTGTGTACTTGTGCATTGAAAACACAGTTTTGAGTATTTAAATAGTTATCCTGTGTGCACAGCTATACTTGTTCATGATTATATATTTTTATTATAATATGTAAGTGGGAATATTATACACGTATCTTTTGTATTCTGCTTTTTTCATTTAAAAGTAGATTTTGGCAGTTCTTTTTTCAACAAAATAGGTTTTTTTAAAAATACATTATTTATTGTTCTTAATGAGTACAGAAAATTTTAGTTTTAGTGTATAATAATACAACCTATGTCTTCCCCCATCACTCATGCAAATATGTTAATGCAGAGCTTTCTCTCCTGTAGAATCAACTCGGTATCCTAAACGTCCACCCTCCCAAGAAGAAGGGACAGAAAGAAAGACCTCTTTGTCAGAAAGCCTCGGGTGTCCCATGAACGAGACAGAGGAAAGCCAGCTGGAGCACAGCAAGACTCCAGAGCCAGCTCTCAGGCTCAGGAAAGGACACCAGCTCGATGGCACGAGGAGCAGTGACAGGGACACCCACCAGGCAGGTCAGGAGCCTCTCGTAGAGGCGTCTGGCCTTTCTTCCTGTCGTAAAAAAGTAAGTCGGAAAAGACCCTGATGCTGGGAGGGATTGGGGGCAGGAGGAGAAGGGGACGGCAGGGGATGAGATGGCTGGATGGCATCACTGACTTGATGGACGTGAGTCTGAGTGAACTCCGGGAGTTGGNCAAACAAGTCCATCCTAAAGGAAATTAACCCTGAATATTCATTGGAAGGACTGATGCTAAAACTGAGGCTCCAATACTTTGGCCACCTGATGCGAAGTGCTGAGTTACTGTAAAAGACCCAGATGCTGGGAAAGACTGGGGCAAGAGAAGAGGGTAACAGAGGATGAGATGGTTGGATGACATCACCAACTCAATGATATGAGTTTGAGTAAACTCTGGGAGACAGTGAGGGACAGGGAAGCTTGGCATGCTGCAGTCCATATGATCACAAAGAGTTGGACACCACTGGGCAACCAAACAACAACAGCAACAAATACTGTACCTTAGTCCAGGATATACTCTAAATTTTAACATCCATAAAAGTGAAAGTGAAAGTGAAGTTGATCAGTCATGTCCAACTCTTTGCAAGTATACCCCATGGAGTATAGCCTACTAGGCTCCTCCATCCATGGGATTTTCCAGGCAAGAGTACTGGAGTGGGTTGATATTTCCTTCTCCAGGGGATTTTCCAGACCCAGGGATTGAACTCGGGTCTCCTGCATTGTAGGCAGACACTTTACCCTCTGAGCCAGCATGGAAAGTCTTAACATCTATAAACATATGAATAAATAAATAAGTGAACATATTTATAACTACCTGTTGAATATATCTGCCTATATATCTCCCAAACATGTTAGTCTCAACATGTCTACCCATTCCATATCTTATTCCCTTCCCAGTCTTGCTCAATTTGTATTTATGTATGGCCCAAGGAAATAGCATCCTCAATTCATTAACCAAAACCCAGAGATTCTCTCTTCCTCTTTCACCATCACATATATTATTTCTCAAATGCTGCTGGGATTCAGTCTCTCTCAAATCTGTTGATCTCCAATGTCATTTTAACCTCTCTTATCAGAATTTCCAAAATAACCTAACTAGGTTTAGATGCCTCTCTAAGTCTTTTCCATTCGTTCTCCTATTTACCCTCTACACTTTGGCTATACTGACTTCAAAAACACAACTTTATCAGGTCACTCTTAATCTTGTTTTAAATTTCCTAGCAAGGCATAAAATTGTTTTTTGGCTCTGGCCTCTATGTACCTTCCCATCTTGACCCTCAGTTAGAAACATCTCCTTATTCATCCTCCCAATGCTGCCATTTTCTTATGCTTAAGAAGAGGCCATGTCCTCTCCTTTAAATCTCTGCCTATCCTCCTAGTAAGCTCTTGACTGACTGTCNCTAGCAAGGCATAAAATTGTTTTTTGGCTCTGGCCTCTATGTACCTTCCCATCTTGACCCTCAGTTAGAAACATCTCCTTATTCATCCTCCCAATGCTGCCATTTTCTTATGCTTAAGAAGAGGCCATGTCCTCTCCTTTAAATCTCTGCCTATCCTCCTAGTAAGCTCTTGACTGACTGTCCCACAGACTTCACATGAGGATTCTCAGGAGGAAATGCCTTCTGATCCTTCACCTTTCCTGCAGAGTTGGTTATTACTCCAACATTCTGTGTATACTTCTTTTATGGTACCTGCCGTAATTTTAACATCATTACTGTCTTCCATCCATCTCAGTGACTACAGCCTGAGCTTCTAGAGGGAAAAATACTCAGTAAATGCTAAATAAATGAAATATATTAAGAATTTGGAAGTGTTATTCATTGTCAACATTTTTTACTTTTTAGATGAATGGTTTAAGGATTTAAAAAAAAAAATAAGGATCCAAAGTTCACCTAATGGCTGATTTTTTTTTTTGAAAAATGTTTTCAAAAAAATTTAGTCCAAAACAATGTAATCTTTCTTTAGAAATATGGAAAGCATGATTTATTTATGGACAAAAATGTAGTAAGGAATAACAGATGCTGTCTTATGAGAGTGGGTTCTCTCTCCCTGAGATTAGGGCATCAGATGTCATATCAGATGGCTCAGATGTATTCACCAAATGATTTTCTAAGATCCCTTAAGAACCTGTGAAACCAGGATAGGATATATAGTGATGGCTGGAGAAAAGTATGAGAATTAAAGTTTTCTTTATTATTGCTCTATACATTTGCTAAGACTTATTTTATGCATTTCACTTAAAGCTTGCCACACTCTATAATTAGATATTATCTATTATGGTATACAATATCCAAACAAAAAGATTACGTATTAATAAAAACATGGGATAGTCTTAAGAGACTATCCCATATTTTTATGACTTGCTTTACAACCGAATCGTTACAAAAGCCAGCTTTATTTGATAAGCCCATTTATAAACTAATTTTCCTCCAGCTCAAGCCCTCCTAAATGATTTTTGTAACATAACACATACAAAATGCTAGTGGTTTTCTGATGCCCCCAAGGCAAAAAATACTTTATTGTTATTTAAATAAAAGAAATAAAGCAAACAATTCCTATTGAAGAGCCATGAACTGTCAGAAGCAATGCATCAATATGTTTCCACCAGTCCCTAAGGAGAGAGAATCATTAGATGAAACACAATCTCCACAATTTTCATTTTTATCTGGTCACCGAGCCCCATTCATCACCATCATTTTGGCATTGCTCCTAAAATGACAACTTCCTATAAAATAGCTAAAGTTCAGTTCAGTTCAGTGAAGTTCAGTCACTCAGTCATATTTGACTCCATGCGACCCCATGGACCATAGCACACTAGGCTTCTCTGTCCATCACCGACTTCCGGAATTTGTTCAAACTCATGTCCATCCAGTCAGTGCACATCCATACGTGACTACTGGAAAAACCATAGCTTTGACTAGATGGACCTTAGTTGGCACAGTGTCTCTGCTTTTTAATATGCTGTCTAGGTGTGTCATAGCCTTTCTTCTAAGGAGCAAGTGTCTAATGATTTCATGGCTGCAGTCACCATGTGCAGTGATTTTGGAGCCCACTGGGAGCTCATATACACTCGTGGCTGATTCATGTCAATGCATAGCAAAATGAATACAGTACTGTAAAGCAAAACAAACTAAAAAATAAAAATTTAAATTAAAAAAAAAAAAAGAAAAGACAGTCCGTCACTGTTTCCATTGTTTCCCCATCTATTTGCCGTGAAGTGATGGGACCAGATGCCATGATTTTAGTTTTTTGAATATTGAGTTTATGCCAGCTTTTTCATTCTCCTCTTTCACTTTCTCCAAGAAGTTCTTCAGTTCTTCTTCACTTTGTCCCATATAGGTGGTGTTATCTGCATATTTGAGGTTACTGATATTTCTCTCAGCAATCTTGAGTCTAGCAAAATAGCTAACGGTGAATTTTAAATAGTCTTAGCTCTCTAAAGGTATTAGTTGTCTAAGATGTTGGCCCTCTTTAAGCTTAAAAGTGACTACTCTTCATAATTTTTTATTTTTTAACCTTTTACATAACTAAATAGAATTTTAAAGTATCTTCCATGTATTAAAGGTTGAAGTCATGAACTCTGGGTCTCGTTTTCAGATTCAGAATACTCAAATGTTCCTTTTTTACTTTTTAAGATTACGTTAGTGTATTAAGAATATGTGAAGATTCAGGAAGAGAGGATCTACTCTTAGTGGTGAAAGCAAATTACATATAAAAATAATTTTAACTTTAATACCTTGTATTTATCAAATACTATATGCAAGGTCTTGTAGTAAAATTAAAATACATTACCTCATTTAATCCCTACAATAATATTAGGATATATGCAGTATTATCTCCAATTTACCAACAGGGATACTAAATCCCAGAGACACTGAGGTACTTGACAAAGAGTAACTAAAAGGAAGAGCCAGGCCTCAAATTCTTGGCTGGCAGCATGCTAAGGTTTTTAGCCTCTTTGATTCCTAACCATCTGATATCTGATTTTTAAAAAAATGGGTGAAGATGGTCTAAATGTACAAGTTTCCAGTTACAAAATAAGTAAGTTCATCCACAGGATGTCCATCCATGAGTCCTATGCATGGACTTATTTTATAACTGGAAACTTGTACCTTTTGACCACCTGTACAGCATGGTGACTGCAGTTAATAATACGGTATTGCATGTTTGAAAGGTGCTAACAGAGTAGATCTTAGAACTTCTCATTACAAAAAAAAATACTGTAACTATGTATGATCATTGATGTTAACTCGGCTTATCGTGATGGTCATTTCACAATATATACCGAACTTCTCTGGTGGTCCAGTGGTTAAGACTTGACATTCCCAATGCAGAGTACCTGGGTTCAATCCCTGGTCAGGGAATTAGATCCTACATGCCACAACTAAAGACCCCACATGGCACAACAAAGACCTTGTACACATCAACCAAGGCTCGAAGCAGCCCAGTAAATAGATAATGTTTTTTAAAATGTCAAATAACTTATGCTGTACATTTGAAACTAATAATGTTATATGTCAACTATATCCCAGTTAAAAAATGAATCCCCATATTCATACCCTGTAACAAATGTTTACTTCTCCCTTCAATATAAACTCCTTGAGGGTAGAGATGCAGTCTTGATTTTTGTATTCCCAGGACTGAGTATATAGCACAACACATTTAGGCTCTAAATATTCATTCATCCAATCATCCAGCAGATACTTATTGAACCCCTAAAATATGCCAGCCCTGGGACAGATGCTGGAGATAGGACTGTTAGCAAAACTAGACATAGCCACTTCTCTCCTGTAGCTTACAGCCTAGCGGGGAAGAAGATGTTAACTAAGTAATCCTACTGATGAAGGATTAATTACATATTGAGATAAATGCTCTGAAAGAAAGAAAGAAAAGTTCATTGAAATAAATGACAAAAGAATCTGATCTCATCTTATGGGTGCAGGAAGCCTTCAAGGAAGGAATCCTCTAGCTGACATATGAAGGATGAGCCGGATTAAAAAGGCAGTAAAATGGGCAAAGGTTACAATGCCCCTGAGGAGGGACAGAGAGATAGTGGGAAAGTACAGCAGCTTAAGGCTAGACAGGCAGACAGGGACTGACCAGGCTGGGATTCTCAGGCCATGCCAGAATTTAGATATTTATCATAAGAGCAGAGAAACTATCGAAGGTTTCTAAGAAGGGAGTGTATGTGTGTGTTATGTAACAAAGATCACTCTGGCCATAGTACAGAGAAAAGACTGACAGATCAAGAAATTTCCCAGGTGATCATCCATGCTCAGTAATGTGCTGGGCAATGCAAAAAAAATTGAGTCAAGCAGATAAGTAGCTTTTTTTCTGCTTAATGCTTTTAAAATGATTTGACTTACAAGTATTATGACTTACATAATTTTTGCTTTTTGGCCACATACCTACAACTTACTTGTTCAAGTAATATTTATTAAGCCAGGCACTATAATGTGCCAGACACAGTTCTAAGTGCTAGGGTTACAGGAATAATAAAAACAAAATACTCCCATGGAGCTTATCCTCTAATGAAAGTGAGGGATAATATACAAGTAAACAAATGAAAAAAATAATATGATTGCAAATAAAGATAAGTGCTACCAAAAAAAAAAAAAAAAAAAAAAAAGAAGAAGAACAGCTACGAGTAGTCAGAAAAGGCCTCTCTGAGAAGACAGCATTTGATCAGAAACAAGAATAGCCAGCCATGCAGACTGCGGGAAGCGCAGACGCCAAGACCTGAGGGCAAGACTACACTTGAATATAGGGAGAAAACCACAAAAGCAGTAGTGTAGTCAAAGTGAAGTGAGTAAGGAGAACGGTGGAGGAATGGTCAAGAACGTGGGTGGCTCTGTTCTTCTGGGGTCGGATCATTAGCATTCTGAGGAACTGATAAGGCATTAATATTTTATACTTTGGCAAATTCACTATATGGCAGTGGGAAGCCATAGGACATTTTGATACATGTCCTGTATCAAATAACATGCTCTGATTTACCTGACTGCTCTGGGGTAGGGAGGAGTAGACCATCGTGGAAAGAACAGTAGCAGTANAACTGATAAGGCATTAATATTTTATACTTTGGCAAATTCACTATATGGCAGTGGGAAGCCATAGGACATTTTGATACATGTCCTGTATCAAATAACATGCTCTGATTTACCTGACTGCTCTGGGGTAGGGAGGAGTAGACCGCCGTGGAAAGAACAGTAGCAGTAAGATATATGCAGCTGGTGCAGTGGTCTACGCACGTGAAAATGGTGATTTGACTACTGGAGGAAGATGAAGAAAAACAAATGGATTCAGGACACATTTTGAAGATATAATCAACTATACTTGGTTGACAGAAAGTGTCTACTTTCATTAGATTACAAGAATTTGTTATTTTAAGGAAATCTAATGCAAATACTTTAGCAAAAGAAATAATTTATCTAAGGATAAATCAGCTATAATATAAATTCAGACTTTGACACATCAAGTTTGTTTAAAAGTAGAACATGTCTTAAAGAACAGACTCATGGTTGTCTAGGGATGGGGAAAGGAAAAGAAAGAGATGGCCTGCGAGTTTGGGGTTGGTAGATCACATTTAGAATGCATAAATGACACGATTCTAATGCATGCTGCTGCTGCTGCTGCTAAGTCCCTTCAGTCGTGTCCGACTCTGTGCGACCCCGTTAGACGGCAGCCCACCAGGCTCCCCGTCCCTGGGATTCTCCAGGCAAGAACACTGGAGTGGGTTGTCATTTCCTTCTCCAATGCATGAAAGAGAAAGCTCAGCCATGTCTGACTCTTTGAGACCCCATGGACTGCAGCCTACCAGGTTCCTCTGTCCATGAGAGTTTCCAGGCAAGAGTACTGGAGTGGGTTGCCATTGCCCTCTCTGCTAATGTACAGCAGAGGAAATTATATTCAGTATCTTGTGATAAACCATGATAGAAAACAATATAAAAAGCAGTGTATATATGTATATAACTAAGTCACTTTGCTGTTCAGCAGAGAATGGCACAACATTGTAAATCAACTATACTTCAACATAAAAGTAGATTATGTCTGCATTATTTTATTCAGGGTTTTTCCTACTTTTATAGGTGACAGTTCAGTTCAGTTCAGTCACTCAGTCGCGTCCAACTCTGCAACCCCATGAATTGCAGCACGCCAGGCCTCCCTGTCCATCACCAACTCCCGGAGTTCACTCAGACTCACGCCCATCGAGTCAGTGATGCCATCCAGCCATCTCATCCTCTGTCGTCCCCTTCTCCTCCTGACCCCAATCCCTCC
>SJYA01000448.1:141327-188161 GCA_006410615.1 Neotragus moschatus | reverse complement strand
TCAAGAGTTAATTTCACAGCATTTGCTGAGAACAAACAGCACAGCCAAGCCTATGGAAGATGGTGCTTGACTTGAATGAACAACCTGCTGACTACTCTTTGGCTTACTCTCACTCCATCCTGTAGTGGTGGATCTAGACCTTGGGTTCAGGTTTTCTAAAGGCAATTTTATTTTTTACATTTGCTGGATGAAATTTTTCCCTCTTTCTTTCTTTCTTTTTTTGGCGCTCTAAGATTTTGTTATTAACCCAATGCAGTTTCCTAAAATTTTCAGTTTTTCTCAGAGCTGCTTAGAAAAAGGCCCCTTTGTTTTCCATTGAAACAATGGATTATTCAATACTTATATTTTTTCTATTATTAAAATTTGTTTTTTTGTGGAGAAGAGGGATATATTTCCTATATGGAACTAGGATCAGGAGAATTTAAGAGTCAGACAGTGACATTTTAAAAGAAGTAAAATGATGAATGGAATTTCATGAATGAAGTATTCAAGGAAAAAGATGGTAAAGTTGTAAGTTTACTGTGAGACTACTTTGTAAGCTTCTTAGTGCTTATAAACACTTAAGATTATATACTTGGTGAACACTTTACATGCCATTAATATTTGAGAATATCCTGTATTTCATAATATTTTAAACTGCTTGCCCATTTTGGAATTTTAGGCTGTTTATATTTGTTAATTTTTATTTTATTTTAAAACAATATTATAATAAATATCATTTTAACTAAAACTTTATTTACATATAAGGCTAATACCTTAATATAATCTTGAAGAAATGAAATCAGACCATGAAATTCTACATATCAAATGAATATTGGTTTAAATAACTAAATTAATTGGGTAGTAGTATTTCAGATAGAGATGCTAAATGAAAAGGAATTGAATCAACTCTAAGAATCACATAAGAGTTTACAGATGCAGTTTTAATTTCAGCTCCACTGTTTACTAGTTGTGTGAACTTGGGGATACCATCTAAACTATGTGTACCTCAATTACCATTTGTGTAAAATGGAGGTTGTAATGTCTTGCTCATGAGATTGCTGTTAAACGAAATGTTGTATGCAAATCACTCTGTGCTTGGCAAATAGTGATTCATCATTCACATTCAGGTATACAAACTGCACACTGAAGTTGTATGGTACACACCTATGTTGTCATATATGTGAACTCTGGCCAAAAATAAATGCTTGCTCTTTTTACTGATATGTTGTCATTATGGATGCCAAAGGTTTTAGAAATTATTTTTATTGGTATCTGAGTTAAAACATCCGGTCAATTATCTCAGTCTTCTTTAAGCTATAGTTCAAATTAATTTATAAATGTATAAATCAAATTAATTTATAATTTGATTGAACTCTATCTTTAATGTTTTAGGAACAATCTTTGTTTTATGGTGACTGACCTTGTGCATGTTTGCTCAGCATTTTTCAACGGAAATTTTGTATCTTCAGAAAAATTATTGTAATTGTTTCCCCCACTCTTCCAGGCTTCTCCAGATTGTTTAAGAGGGTGAGGTTAACTTTGTAGGTAATTATGCATTTTATGGAGATTATGTGAAAAAATGTACCTTTTTTTTGAAAAAAACATTAACGTATGGTAACGCTTGAGATGGACAAGGGCATTTATATCAATAAGAATTCATATTATTATAGTGACAGAATAGAAAAAGTAATGAAGCTATCACCTAGTTCTGAGGCAAACATTGACTACCTACCATATAGCAAGGTTTACTCTAGGGGCTGGTAAAAAACGTCCAGTCCCTAATCTTCTGGATCTTACATCTAAGAAAAGGGATAACAAGAGTAACCGAAAAACTTTCCAGACCCAAATGAGTCCATTTCTTATTGAAGTCATATGTGAAAATTAAATTCTTCTACTCATCAATTGGCTTCCCAGGTGGCTCAGTGGTAAAGAATCTGCCTGCCAATGAAGGAGATTCGGGTTTGATTCCTGGGTTGGAAAGATTCCCTGAGAAAGGAAATGGCAACCCACTCCAGTATTCTTGCTGTCCTATGGACAGAGTAGCCTGGCAGACTACAGTCCACAGAGTTGCAAAAAAGTCAGACAAAATTTAGCAGCTGAACAGCAACTCATCAGTTAGAAGGCAATTGAATTAATGGCATGTTTAAACACTTACAAAGGGAAACCTGATAGTAAATATTCCTGTCCATTATCTACATGTGAGAAATAAACCACAAGCTTCTCCTTCTTCATATATTAATATATATTTCAGCACTTAAAGGAACAGGCTTTATTTATTAGAACAGCACTCTACTGTATTGCTTTCTACTGAAGTCTTTAGCATTCCTCAAACTGCAAAATGACTGAACTAGAATTCTTACTTCTCCCTGGATATTATCCATATCACAGGGGAAAATCACTGTTTTTTGACAATGGAGCAGAATATTTGAAATGTTTCATATTTATATATAAATGAAATTTATATTATATATTAAGTATAATGAATATTATGTATTAATATATAAAATAAATTTGTATGTTTCCATGCTCTGTGATCATACTATATAACCCATTAAAATCTCTTTAGCTATCTTACATTTTTGGTCTCAACTCTCTATTAAAATTTTTGTCATATCATTTAAAGCTCAAAGAGTGATCCCAGTGAGAGAAAACATCTGCCAAGTCATTTAATTCTAGTATGATCTCACCATAAAGGTGCATGGACATAGTAGTCTTTGAGTACAGCCTAATATTGAATTGACCTTTCAAGCAAATTAATTCCACTATTGGCACATATTGAACTTGCTGTAAGTTAAAGCCTTTCAGAGTTTCTTCACATGTGTTGCTATCAAGTCAAGTCTCTGTAATGATCTACCTAGCTTCCATCCCCATCATATGCCAGTCCTGAGGACCTAAGTGAGAGCCACTAGTAAACTTTAAAAATGCTATAATTGGGACTCGACAATTTAGTATTTATTAATCTATGGTTTTGTTGACTGATATTGTCACTAGTTGTTGTTGTTGTTGCTTGATTGTTTTGCTTTGCTCTTTAGAGTTTGTCCCAGAGGGATTAATATTAACAGCTGGCATCATCTCTTGTCGCTCCAAGTCCTGAGATCTCTGTCTTCATTCCTTGTCTCAGGTCTTGCTCTTAAAACCCCATTTGTGTCTAATCGATAAAGTCCTGTTTCTAACCATTCTTCTCTCTACCTCCTCAGCTGTCTGATCTTCTCCATAGAGATATCAATCTTGACATGTAAGCATACATCTCGGACATGTTGTTAACACATTCAGGTTTACTTTGGTCTCCTCACCTTGCTGCTGCTGCTGCTGCTGCTAAGTCGCTTCAGTCATGTCCGACTCTGTGCGATTCCATAGACGGCAGCCCATCAGGCTCCCCCGTCCCTGGGATTCTCCAGGCAAGAACACTGGAGTGGGTTGCCATTTCCTTCTCCAATGCATGAAAGTGAAAAGTGAAAGTGAAGTCGCTCAGTCGTGTCTGACTCTTCGCGACCCCGTGGACTGCAGCCCACCAGGCTCCTCCATCCATGGGACTTTCCAGGCAAGAGTACTGGAGTGGGGTGCCGTTGCCTTCTCCTTACCTTAGTTGCCCTTAAGTATACACTTCACTTTAATCCTATTTTTAATGCTTCTTTTTCTTTTTTTTCAAAGGGCAAGCTTATTGGGGTATAATTTGTGCAGTGGACAGGCTGTGACTTGGTACTCAGTGATCTACTTCCAGGTGTTCATGTCTTTGTGTCTCCTTCCCTCACAAGTGAGCTAGATGTAGCAACTTGCTTCTAATGAACAGAATATGGTATAAGTAGGTGGCTTAGACAGTCAGGAATCTGCTTGCGCTGCAGGAGACCCAGGTTCGAACCCTGGTTCAGGAAGATCCCCTGGAGAGGGGAAGGGTAACCCACTCCAGTATTCTTCCTTGGAGAATTTCATGGACAGAGACTACAGTCCTTGCGGTCACATAGAGTCAGACACTACTGAGTGACTAACACTTTCACTTCAACAGGAAGTAATTACCAAGGTTAGACTGAAAACCACTGTGGCTTCTGTCTTGAGCTGACCTCTCTGTCTCTTGTTCACTCACTTTATGGAACCAGCTTTCGAGCTGTGAGCTACTCTATGGAGAAACCCCCTTACAAGGAACTGAGGGAGGCTTCTAGTCAATAAGCAGTGAGGAATGGGATACTGCCAGCGGTTATCTGAGTAGGCTTGGAAGTGGATCCTATCTCTACCTTGAGAACCTTGAGATGACTACCAGCTTAGACGTTATCATGCAACCTTGGGAGAGAGACTCTGAGCCAAAGTTACCTGAGTTTGCATTTCTGACCCACAGAAATTGTGAGATAATATTTATTGTTTTAAGCCACTAAGTTTTAGGATGCTTTGTTAGAGAGTAATAGATGACTGGTATAGTTTTTTTACAGTATAGTTCATTCACCTTTTTAGGTATAGAGTTCTTTGAGTTTTGGTAAGTGTGTACAGCTTTGTGCCCTCAGCACAATCAAGANTGTTAGAGAGTAATAGATGACTGGTATAGTTTTTTTACAGTATAGTTCATTCACCTTTTTAGGTATAGAGTTCTTTGAGTTTTGGTAAGTGTGTACAGCTTTGTGCCCTCAGCACAATCAAGATACAGAACATTTCCATCAACCTCACCCTGAATAGTTCTCTCTTGATGCTTTCTAATCAATCCCTTCCTGCCCTTCCCTCACCCCTGGCAAACACAGATCTGTTTCCAGTCCTTCTGATTTTGCCTTTTCCAGAATGTCATATAAATGGAATCATGTAGTATGTAGCCTTTTGTATCTGCCTTCCTACATTTCATATATAATGTATTTGAGATTCATCCAAGTTGTTGAATGCAGCAGTAAATTCCTTTCAGTTGTTGAGTATTTTCCATTTTAGGGCTTCCCCAGGTAAAGAATCTATCTGCAATGCAGGAGCTGCAGGAGACGCAGGTTTGATCCCTGGGTCAGGAAGATCTCCTGGAGAAGGGAATGGCACCTAACTCCAGAATTGTTGCCTGGAGAATCTCATGGACAGAGAAGGCTGGTGGGCTATAGTCCATAGGGTTGCAAAGAGTTGGACACAACTGAAGTGACAGCTTGCACACATGGATTTCATTCTATGTATATGCCACAAAAGGAGTGCATGCTGTCTTGCCCCACTCTTTGTGACTTCATGGACTTGGACCACCAGGCTCCTCTCTCTGTGGGATTTCCCAGGCAAGAATACTGGATTGGGTTGGTATTCCCTTCTCCAGATCTTCTTGACCCAGGGATTGAACCCACATCTCCTTTGTCGACAGGTGCAGTTATTTATCTATTATCAGAAGATGAGCATTTGGGATACTTGCGTGATTATAATAAAGCCACTCTAAATGTTTATAAACATTTTTTGGGTGGGCATATACTTTTCCTATTTGGTTAAACACCAAAGGTGAAATTTATATGGTTTCATGGTAAGTATAGGTTTAACTGTTTAAGAAACTAGCAAACTGTTGTGAACTGTTGCATTTTTTTTTCTTATCATTAATGTGTTAAAAGTTCCAGCTGATTTGCAGCTTCAATCAAGACTTGTCGTTAGTAGTTTTATTTTTTGTTTTTGGCATTTCATTATATTTGAAGAAGTATTTCATTGTGGTTTTCATTTTCATTCTAATGATTTATGATATTGAGCGCATTTTCATGGGTTAATTTTTCATCCATATGTCCTCTTTGGTGAAGTGTTTTTATGAATGCTTTGCTCAATTTTTATAAGTTGAAACGAGAAATCAAAGAGAATATCCTTGACTTGTCCCTAGTCTTAGTGAGAAACATATTTACTTTAATGATAATTATGACAATAGCTGTTAAGTTTCTTTTGTACATGCTATTAATCAGGTTAAGGAAGTCCCCTTTAATTCTTAGATAGCTGAAGTCTTTTCCATATCATTAATGAATGCTGAATGTCATTAAGTNATGCTTTGCTCAATTTTTATAAGTTGAAACGAGAAATCAAAGAGAATATCCTTGACTTGTCCCTAGTCTTAGTGAGAAACATATTTACTTTAATGATAATTATGACAATAGCTGTTAAGTTTCTTTTGTACATGCTATTAATCAGGTTAAGGAAGTCCCCTTTAATTCTTAGATAGCTGAAGTCTTTTCCATATCATTAATGAATGCTGAATGTCATTAAGTGTTTTTCTGCATCTTTTGAAATGATCATATGATTTTTCTTCTTTAGTCTGCTATTAATAATATGGTGATTTAAACTGATTTTCAAATGCTGAACCAAAAGTGCATTCTTGGAATGAAACCCACATGGTCATGGTGGATTTGATGGATTCAGTTTGCTAATAATTTTGGGGAGTACTATTGAATCTATGTTTATGAAGGATACTGATCTGTAGTTTTCTTGTAATACTTTTTGTCCACTTTTCATATTAGTTTAAATTGATGAGTTGAAACTCACAAAATGAGTTGGAAAGTATTATTCCCTCTTCTGTTTTCTAAAAATGTTTGTGTAGAATTGGTATTATTCTTTTGAGTATAGATATTGTCAGAGATACATCAAGACTTTTTCTGATATTCTGCTTTCAGTCAAATGAGTCTTTGAGAAGTTATTTTTTCCTCTATAAATACTGTTTCTTTCTTTTTGCTCCTTTCCTAGTATAGATTTTAAAANTTATTCCCTCTTCTGTTTTCTAAAAATGTTTGTGTAGAATTGGTATTATTCTTTTGAGTATAGATATTGTCAGAGATACATCAAGACTTTTTCTGATATTCTGCTTTCAGTCAAATGAGTCTTTGAGAAGTTATTTTTTCCTCTATAAATACTGTTTCTTTCTTTTTGCTCCTTTCCTAGTATAGATTTTAAAAATTTAGCTTCTCTCTGACTTCTCTTTAAGAAATCATCAGTGTACTATCCTAACAATCCTCTAACCACAAGGATTTAACCTTAGATTTGTGATACACACATGAACACACACAAACTTCTTGTTAAGTATCGCCATTCCCCTTTCTATAAAACATATTTACTTGAAGCATCTCCTTCTAGTAACATGTTTGTTGTCAACTCCATAGCGCCAAACTATGTTATCATGTAAAAACCATATTTGCATACTTGTGTTAAAAAGTTAAGCCCCTGAATTTTTACTTACTCTTTGTGCAATGACATAAATATAGTTCAGGCTTAGTTAGAGTTAACTTATTGAGTCAGAACTCTGTGCCAGGCATTGTGCTAGGTGATGAAGATAAGACAGTAATATTTTCTGCTCTTATGGAACTACAGGCAAGTGGGAAAAAAATGGAGTTAANCAACTCTCTGTCCTATTTCCCCATAAATCACCTTTCTCAAATAAATATTTTCAATGAAATAGCGTTGGCCTGTTGACTGAAAGAAATGCACAACCTAAAAGTTGAGAGTTACGTTTTACTTGGGGGACAAGACTGAGGACTTAAACCTGGGAGACAGCATCTCAGATAACTCTGTGAGGCTGCTCCAAGTAGGCAAGTGGGAGACCCAAGATGTGTAGGAGACTCGCAACAAAAACCAGGTAGTCCGAACAGTGATTATTGTCACTCAAGGAAAACCAGATATCTCAACTTAGTGAATGTAGTGTTTTGCTATGTATTGGAAGATACAAGAGTCTGGGCTCACCGAAATCATTCCTTTGATCTGCACCTCATCTATCTGGGGCCAGTATCCTGTGTTTTCTCATCTGGAGTCTCCTTAAAGGTACACTCTCAGGGTGACTGCAGCAGCTGACTGCTAAATGGAGGGAATATCCTGCCTCCATCCTGTGGTCCCTCAGGGCTCACTAGGTCCCTCACTGGGCAGCTATAATGTGATGGCTTGATGGTTGCAGCACCATTGTTTACTCATATGGCAGGCAATAGTTTTCACTGACAGGCCAAATCAGGAAGCTTACCAAAAACAATTTCCTGTATGTATAGGAAAAGTATCATTATTAAGCTGGCTATTTATTCTATTTCCATTCTGAGGTGCTGTTTTTAAGTGAGAAATCAAAGGCTAAGAGACAGTTCATATAAGGTATATATTACTATGGAGAGAATAAGCAAACAATTTATTTTGATTTATGGTTTTCTTGAGGGGGTGGAAATATAGTGACATGACTCCTGACTATATGTGGTTTGTCTGCTAGGTGTTTCTCACAAATCATTTCATTCTTCAGCCCACTTCCTTCCACAGTCACCCTGGCCTCTGCGTTATTCCATTCTCATACTCATACCCTGAGTTGACCGCAAAGTGGTGAGATGGACTGAGGCTGAAGGATAAGGTAAAAAAATAGATGTTTTCTAGAGTCAAATAGTTGAATGTTGGTATTTTCACTTATTTATCTCAAAATAACTCCCATCAAAACACTCAGTTAAAACGGTCTTGTTGGAAAAACTTTGATATGAATAAATAGCTGTAACATAGTAGTCTCTCANGTGGTGAGATGGACTGAGGCTGAAGGATAAGGTAAAAAAATAGATGTTTTCTAGAGTCAAATAGTTGAATGTTGGTATTTTCACTTATTTATCTCAAAATAACTCCCATCAAAACACTCAGTTAAAACGGTCTTGTTGGAAAAACTTTGATATGAATAAATAGCTGTAACATAGTAGTCTCTCAAAAATACCGTGTTCCCACGGGAAGAGCTGGGAAAGGTTAATAAAGAATCAGGAGTATATTTTAAAGATACATTTGTGTTAGACTCTGGAGGGTTGAATGGAAAATTTGTGCATTTGGCCTTGATTTAGTAAAGCATAAGAAACTAGAAACTTTTCCTTTCAATTCAAGAGTGATAGGAATAAGGTGGCATTTTAATTGCTGTATTTAGTGGATTGAAGTCCAAAGTTAGTTTCTTGGGTATTGAAAACCCTACTTCAAAAAGTGAGAATAAATAATACAGCATTTCTGTAGTCACATAAATTTGGGAAATGCTGAGTTAAATGAAGAGAAGAATATGTCTAAGCTACAGGGCTTCCAGAGCCTTTGGAGACAGTTGATATTCCACATAAATATCCCAGACGAGGAGGTAGACAGTGTTTCTTCGACTTGAAGAATCAAAGATGTGACAACACACTACAGAATGCAAACGATTTTGAGGGCAAACAGACTGGAAGCAGAGGGAATGGTAAATGGGTTATTCAGATAGTCCAGAGGGGAGATGATCATACCGTACCTTAAACACAGGAGAGTGATAGATTAAGAAAGAAATCGCCAATGCTGTGGTCTATAAGAAAGATTCCAAAAAGTTGGTATAAAAAAGACATAGTTCAGATATCAATTATCCTTATCTTGATACAAGTCTACATGTCTACATTCTTATTTTTTATTAACCAATATTTCTGCTAATTGAACGTTTCTACCTATAATTAAAGTGGTATGTACTTTATGGATTATAGCTTGCCCTGCCTACTCTCTGACTATATGATTTATCTATTTCATGCTTCAGTCTCTCAAGTTCTAACATATCAGCTTCATTTTTGAATTCTCCTTTTCAACACCTGAAAATACCAAAAAACTTTAGGGAAAAAGAGGGTGAGAAGAATATAGAGAGTAGCGTGGAAACATGTACATTACCATATGTAAAATAGATAGCTAGTGGGAATTTGTTGTATGATGCAGGGAGCTCAAATTGGTCTTCTGTGACAACCTAGAGGGGTGGGATGGAGTGGGAGGTGAAAGGAAGGTTCAAGAAGGAGGAGACATATGTCTACCTATGGCTGATTCATGTTGATGTATGGCAGAAACCAACACAATATTGTAAGCAATTATCCTCCAATTAAAAATAAATAAATAAAAACCTGCCCCTTTTACCTTAATTGCTGCTAATATCTGTCAACTCTTCATCTCTTCTGACTTCCATTCACATTCTATTTCCAAAATTATTTTCGTAAAGAAGGTTTAATAGCATCATCTCTCTTATGTGCTTGGAAATACCGTCCTTTCCTGTTGCCTAAAGGATAGAGCCAGTTTCTAAGTGGGGGCTTATTAGGTCCAGACCAAACTCCACTCTTGCCATTCCTTCCTTACTGGGCTGAGGCTGTTCCCTGATACAATACAAGCATTAAATCTCTGTATCTTTGAAACATCTTGTCTCCTGCACCTGAACTGTCCTCTCTCTTCTCTATTTGGCAAAAGCTCACTCATTCTTTAAAGTTGTTTGCAACCTCTTTGAAATCAGTATTGAAGATATTATATATATATATATATATATATATATATATACGCACACACATATATATGTATATATCTGTCCTGTCACTATTCCTCACATACTTCAATGTCATCATTTATACAAATAAAGAAAAACAATTTAGTCTTACCTTTGTTTCCTCTATGGAAGTCAGGTTTCTCTTCATGAGTAAGCATTTCCCCTAATTTTCTAGTGAATTTGTTGGTCTGGAAACATCCCAAGACTTTCTAAAGGTTGAAATAAATGATTCCCATTGGTTCCTCCTTTGTCCTCTTACTTGTCAAAATACACACACCACTTAGTTAAATTTAACTCCATTTTGGGCCTATTTTACCTTTCTATAAAACAACTAAAAACTGCTTATTTCATGATGAATGTTTACCACATAATTTACTAATTTTCAACTCTGTAGCAGCACACCAGTTCCAAGGTCACTTTCCAAGTCTTTGCAAAACCTGAGGTGGCGATGTGCCAATGGATTGGTACACTGTTCAATCCTAATGAAAGATTAAACATTTCAGCCAGCAATTCCAGTGTCCTCTGACTGCTTTAAAAACATTTGGTTGGGTGCCATCTGTTCTTGGTGATTTATTTATGTCTTGTTTGTCAATTTTTTCTAAAGCATCCTCTTGACTTATTTACTTATTGATCCATTCCTCTGGCCTATGCACTATGAAAGTCAATATGAATGTAAAACAACTAAGCTGTGCCCAGCACAGTGCTGGGTAATGTGAAAAATACAAAGCATTTGAGCAATACAAAACCTCTGAGGGGTGCTCCTGTCTCTAGGAGCTTGTCTTCTGCTGGGGTATTAATAAAAAGCAAAAACCACCACCACAACAACAAAATGGAGAACGTGCAACTCAAGAGACCCGGGTCCTATTAGTTGTAGGTACCAAATACATTAAGCTCCAGATTTTAATGTCTGTCTAGTTCCTTCTAGTGGCCCTCTTCAGTTCTCTACCGAGCTCTTCCATTGCTCTGGAATTTCTGAAACTTTTCTTAAGAAACGTCTACTCATATTCTTTTCTGTTAGAATTCTCTTGAGTATTTATCACCCAAAAATGTTCTGAAAGAGATGTCACCATGGCCACTGCCGTCAGTGGTACTGAAAATTGTGCCTCTCTGTCAGGCATAGCTGCCACTACGAATACTTTTTGTCTGCTCTACACTCTGGCTTGATGCTGCCACTTTGGTAGAAAAATGGGAAGGATTTTGCTCTCCTAAATCTCTGTTCCCTAAGCCCTGATGTGTGGCTGATTGAACATCTGGTTTCTCACTGTCGTGCTAAATCACTCAGCTGCGTCCAACTCTTTGTGACTCTACGGACCGTAGCTTTGCAGCTACAGTGATGAGAGGCCTTTTTTGTTGTTGTTTAGTCGTTCATTCATGTCTGACTCTTTGCAACCCCATGGACTGTAGCTCCCCAGGTTCCTTTGTCCATGGGATTCTCCAGGCAAGAATACTGGAATGGGTTCCCATACCCTCCTCCAGAGGATCTTCCCAACCCAAGGATCGAACCTGCTTTTCATACATCTCCTGCACTGTCAGGTAGGTTCTTTACCGCTAGTGGCGCACTACTCTTTGTCAAAATGACCCCTTGTCTTCTGCCTTGCACCTATTTTTTTAGACCTTGAGGTGGCTGGATAATTGACTTCATTTTCTATTTTCTCAACTTGGTATCCTCTGCCTCTGGTCACCTTCTTTATTCCTCTTGCAACCCCAAAATAAAATTNGCTAGTGGCGCACTACTCTTTGTCAAAATGACCCCTTGTCTTCTGCCTTGCACCTATTTTTTTAGACCTTGAGGTGGCTGGATAATTGACTTCATTTTCTATTTTCTCAACTTGGTATCCTCTGCCTCTGGTCACCTTCTTTATTCCTCTTGCAACCCCAAAATAAAATTTGTCATTTGATTAGATTTATGCAAAGAAATGCTGGGAGCTATCTTTGGTCCTACACGCCCCATTTTTATTTGCTACCAACCAAATAAATCCATGGTGCATCTTAACTAGTTCTCACAGCAACCCTACAGGGTGGGCACTATTATTTATGTTTTACAGCAGAGTGTACTAAACTTTAAAGAAAATTAGCTCAAGGGTATACAACTAGTAAGATTCCATTACTCGAAAATGTTGGCAGCCTATTCCATGAGTGGGAAACTGCAGCAGTTTGATTACTTTGATTTGCATTCCTCTTTTACATATATAAAAAAGTAATATCTTGATTACTGGGAGACCAAAAAAGTGGATTTAAGATATGATAGAACTTTAAGTTAAATTCACATTGATCAATTGGTCTCTCCTCCAAAATCTTTTTTTCTTTTTTAATCTATAATATAACCCTCTAAGTCAAATTTGAAATAATAAACAATAAGGCTGCTGCTCAAATCAGGCATTACCTGTTTCAGAACTTGTCATGTCTCAGTTTCTGATTGGCAATCGAATTGCAGCCAAGTACTTATTAGACTGTTAGGCTCCCTTCCAGCACAGTCTTCAATTATCTTTGTTATTGTACAGCAAAGTCCATTTTTTTGATGAAGTAGGGCTGATTTGCTTATTGTATGTCTCTGCATTGCCATTAATCTCTCCAATTCTGCAATTCGTGTTGGTTTTGTAGTTATTAGTGTGAATTCATGAGAGCATGCTTTTTATTAGTGCAATTTCCTAGCAGTACCTAACCCTTTGGAATATACAGAAAACATGACAAACTCCCAGTCTTGCCCTGAGGTCTTTACAGGCTGAGTATGAATGGGTACATTGCAGCACATAGACAGCATGGGTGCTAACCCTTTAACTTATGGAGCTAAAGAGCGAATAGAAATGTATGAACTTTCTTAGTCATTGAAACAGTCATCTCTTCTTTCTTTTCATCCCTGTGGCTTAAATGGGATTTACAAATGTATATTTATGGGTTTACGGATTCTAAATTCTTCATTTTAGTCCTTTGGCATTTTGGTAGTGTATTTATTCCGTGATGACAGTGGATGCAGGCTCAGTTTTACTGTAAGACTTTAATTGAAGAGCCTCTTGAGTCTTTTATCAAAATAATCCCTGTTAGCTGTCTTACATGGACTCTCCAGCTTATAATTAAATACTGGTTAAAAAAGGTTATGATGTCTCTTTGGAAGATCCTAAGTTCAGAAGTTTGTACTCTTTGACTTTGGGAATAACCCGTCTTTTCCATTCACTGGACTTTCTTAGGCAGCTTCACATAGTACTTGATTTAGGGCAGATTTGAAGGGGCCTGACCTTTCTTGACTACTACTTAAACAAAAAAGGAAGCAAGGAATTACAAAGGTTTTCTATTGAATTTTTCTTCTTCTTAGTAGTATACTATTTCCATAGGACAGTAGAACTCTTGCTTCCGTAGGACGGTAGAACTTATTTACTCTTGAAAATGTAAATTCAACACAGGATACAGGGATTCACACATGGTGTATACAATTATAGCATGTGAACAATATTAAAGTGGCAAGATCATTGGAAATAATTTTTTGGACAGAACTGAAACATTTTCTAAAGGATGGATTTTAAGAAGAGGAATAATGGGGGAAATGAAATGCTCTTCAAAAGAAGATGGTAGTCATCAAATTATTAGTGTTTTTGTACATGGAAGTGCCTTCATATTTAATCTTTCTGAAAAGTTTAGCTCCATTCTTTCCAGGTAAATATCTTGAAGTAAGGGAAACATATTTTTGGTTAATATCTCTTGTCCTTTATTGACTGATCATTTATGATCATGTGTATTTTTGGTATTGACTATTAAAACCTTTTCAGATGCCAATGGGAATGACCATTTCTCCAGTTTTTGATTCAGGATTCTCATAGTCAGTATTGGGCATAGATGCCCTGGGAGGTGAAGTATATGAATAATGATGCTTTATGACTGCAATTATTCCCGAGTTGATTATTCATTACTCATAGTGAGAAATCTGAGTGAAATTTAAATTCTCTTCCTATAGTTAAATGTTACTGTCAATTTAAAATTATAAATTTCTGCTGGATATAAAGTAATCATGCTTCATTTCCAGTATTGAATTGTCTTTGAATGAGTGATCATATTTCTTTACCAAGCCTTTTGTATTAATTACTAATATTTTCAGTCTTGTAGAGTACCATAAATCTTACTTGTTAAATGAAAATCATGGTTAATTCTGAATCATTAAATGAAAACTGATGACTAAATCTTACTCAACTTATGATAGTATCTTTCTAAATTCCATGTTTGCTCCAGTCTGCATTAAACCAGATGTATTTATACACTTGCTTCACATTTGTGTTTTAGCTTTTATCCTGGTTTATTTTTCCCTAATAGTTCTGTGTTTGTACCTTGANCTGAATCATTAAATGAAAACTGATGACTAAATCTTACTCAACTTATGATAGTATCTTTCTAAATTCCATGTTTGCTCCAGTCTGCATTAAACCAGATGTATTTATACACTTGCTTCACATTTGTGTTTTAGCTTTTATCCTGGTTTATTTTTCCCTAATAGTTCTGTGTTTGTACCTTGAACTCTTCCAAAAGGTTTTAAAGCAGCTTCCTATTGGGTTCACTATGGCTTGGATAGCTCTGATTACTTTGCAAATCTTTATTCTTAGGAAAATCCGAATACCTTGATTTTTATTTTTTTTATCAAAACACTTTTAATAGTTTTTTATTTTGTTTGTTTTCTATACCAAATCATGTTCACATGTTTGGCCAAAAACATTAAACAGTGGTCATATAAGACATTCATTGCAAACCCAAGGGGACATAGTTGCACATACCCTTTTTCTTGATTTTTTTTTTAGAAGTAAATAATGCTCTGATGTGTATCCTTGTACATATTTTGGTGTATATTTCTGCTTATTTCCCTGAGATAAATATTTAGAAGATATATCACCAGGGAAACATTCTTATTTGGGCAAATTTTTATCTTTGCCTAAGTGTGATGTGTAATTCTATATATGCATATGTGTATGCGTGTGTGTGTGTGTATGTTTCCATATATTGACTGAACACTGATGTTTCTTCAATTATGAATTTCCTGTTTATTAATTTTCTTTGCCTATATGTCAATTGGAGTTTTCATATTATTGATTGGTAAGAGATATTAATGAATTTGTGATGTTAGTCCCTTGAAATATTCTTGTATACACATCTTATTTGCTCAACTTTAATAATCTTTCTTTGTAATTAATTTCTTTTCAACCAATTAATTAATTAGCACTGTCAAATTAATATGTATCCATAATTTCTTTTAGTTTTTTTGCTTTTCCCTATTTACTGCTTTAATAAATTTGTAATTTGTTTCTCAAGAAATTGATCTATTGTACCTACACTCTTGCTTTCACCATTGGTTTCTTACTTAGTATGCAATTAGAGTTATCTTTTAGGAAGTTTGATTAACCTGTCCTCTTGCTTATAATGCTCATTTTCCTCTTTCTCTGTCACTTGCAGCTTTACTGCTCTGACTCCAGCTGGTCCCCCACACAAATCAGAGGTGCCACAGTGTAGTATATAGAAAGATGGCCTACAGAAGATGCCCATGCCCTAGACTCTGAAATATATGAATAGGTTACATTACTTGGCAAAAAGGACTTGGAAGATAGAATTAAGGTCATGGCCTTAAGGTAAGGAGACTACTTTGAATTATCTATGTGGATATGATAACATGGGCCCTTAAAAGTGGACGAGGAAAGCAAAGGAGTCAGAGAAATGTGATTGGAAGAATAGGCAGGAGACATTTGAGGTATGAGAGAGAATTTGCTCTGTGAAGTTCAATTTGACATTGAAGGAGGGATGTCATGAAACAGAGACTTGTTGATCTTTAGAAGCTGGGAATAGTTAGCTGACAGCCAGCAAAGAAATGGAGACCTCAGTCTGGCAACCACAAGGAACTGAGTTCTGCCAGCAACATGAATGAGCAAGGAAATGGTTTCTCCCCTAAACACAACCAAACATAAGCTTGCCAGACTTTAATTTTAGCCCAGTGAGACCCATGCTAGACAATAGGTTTTTGGTAATTTGTTACAGAAGCAATAAGAAATTAATAAACAAGGCCTTATAGACTTTGATATTGGTCATATCTGATTCAAATCCTGACTCAATCCCTTAATAAGCTGAGTAATTGCAGAGCTATGTTTACCACCTACTTCATGAGGTTTTTGTAAGCCAAAATGTAGGTCGGATAATGATTAAGTTCATTTCAGTCACTCAATTGTGTCTGACTCTTTGAGATTCCATGGACTGCAGCACTTCAGGCCTCGCCGTCCATCACCAACTCCCGGAGTTTACTCAAACTCATGTCCATTGAGTCAGTGATGCCATCCTACCATCTCATCCTCTGTTGTCCCCTTCTCCTCCCACCTCCAATCTTCCCCAGCATCAGGGCCTTTTCGAATGAGTCAGCTCTTCTAGAAGTAACAATAATGATGACAATAATATAAATAATACTTTAATAATATAATACTATAGGCTTCCCTGGTGGCTCAGAGGTTAAAGCGTCTCCCTCCAATACAGGAGACCTGGGTTCGATCCCTGGGTCAGGAAGATCCCCTGGAGAAGGAAATGGTAATCCACTCCAGTATTCTTACCTGGAGAATCCCATGGACAGAGAAGCCTGGTAGACTACAGTCCATGGGGTTGCAAAGAGTCGGACACGACTCTGCGACTTCACTTCACTTCATAGATACATATACATATTTTAAAAATAATGATTGTAGGCAACATTTATTGAATGTTTACTATGTGCCAGATAATTTTCTAAGCACTTAATTGGTATTATTTTTTTTAATCCTTAAAATATATCAGTTAGGTGATGTTATTATAATCCACCAACATTTCTTTCTTTCTTTTTTTTTTTTTAGATTTTCATTTGGATTGGTGTATAGCCAATTAACAATGTTGTGATAGTTTCAGGTGAACAGTGAAGGGACTCAGCCATACATATACATGTATCCATTCTCCCCAAAACTTCCCTCCCATCCAGGCTCACATAATATTGAGCAGAGTTCCATGTGTTACACAATAGGTCCTTCCTTGTTGGTTATCTATTTTAAATACAGAAGTGTGTACATGCCCATCCCCAAATCCATAACTATTCTTTCCCCCCATCTTTCCCCTCAGTAACCATAACAGAACTTTTTTTCTTACACATGAATGACAGTTATTTAGAAAAAGAGAAACAGACAGACAAAAAATCAGAGAGGATAAGTAACTTGCCTGAGCTCACACATTGTGTTAGAGTGTTGGAGCCATTACACCAAACCTAGAAACATGAACCAGAACCTGCCTATTTAATCATCTTGCTGCTACTCTTGTCTAGTCACTAAGTTGTGTCCGACTCTTTGTGATTGTAGTCCACCAAATTCCTCTGTCCATGGGATTTCCCAGGCAAGAATACTGGAGTGGGTTGTTATTTCCTTATTGTTATTGTTGTTTCAATATTAACCATTATGTGACAACTGCTCAATTATCATTGTTTTTGTTATTACTACTATATTATTATTATTATCATTCCAACATCAATCAAAAGTCCACAGATAATACAAAATAGTAATGGGAAGACTTACACATGGAGTTTTGACTTTGAACAAAGATTATCTTTGAGTCTGCTTTACAGTTTGATCAAAGGGCCAGTTCAGCTAACCAGAGCCTGTAGACCTTGTATGAATGTATGCTAAATTGCTTCAGTTGTGTACAACTCTATGCAACCCCATGAACTGTAGCCTGCCAGGCTTCTCTGTCCTTGGGATTCTCTAGGCAAGAACACTGGAGTGAGTTGCCATTTCCTTCTCCAGGATTAAACCTGGTATGGGTGTTGGCAATTCATCCTGGAGTCATGTGTTCTGCTCTTATGTATCAGCAGTTATTAAATTTATCTGTGAGTTCTAAATAGTTTATTTAATTTCCATGTTCTGGTTGCATAACTGATCTATCTAATAATATACTCCTTTTAAAGTCACAAATTAATTTAGGTCAATAATTATTATAACTATAAAAATATGAGATAGATCATTCAAATGTGAAGCTTTATATCAACATAAACTTTTTTTTTAAGAGCCCATTAGGAAAAGGACAGATAAATGAATTGTTGGATTTTTCACTTATATTCAGAGGGTCTATGTGTTTTGTTCCTCAGTGTAGTTGCTTTTATAACACGTTTTTATAACAGGTCTTCACAGCCTTTGACCATGGGACTATGGGTGACAAAGCAGAAGTGTGTGAGAAGGGAGACAGTGAGATACAATGACCAGCTGTTCAATATTATGACAGCACTGAAATGAATAAATCTACCCTCCTGTGGGAGACAAGCAATACCTTGCTCTACAGCAGGGATGCGTGCAGAGAAGAAATAGTCTGAGTGCTATGAATGTGTGATGACAAAGAGAGGGCTGAAAGCCACAAATGAATTCTCAGCCAGAGAAGACCCTTGCCCCCAACTAAGTAAATGCTGTATCAGCCTGGCCTTCAGCATCCCACAGATGGGGCCTGCCTTTCACTTACTGAAAGGGGAGCAATCACACTTCTCCCCCTGACAAAAAGGATAATTGGGAGGCCTGGAGGGGTGAGGGCAAGGAAGATTGTTCCAGTCAATCCTGGAAGTCCAGTTAATCTAAACCAAAGGAAGTCACGTTAATCACCTCTATGATCTTCCTCACCTTACTCAGTCCACTTCTGGCTTTTCAATTCGTATTTCATTTCTTTGGCAAATGATTCACTATGCTTGTGCTGTTCTGTGAACCCATGTCCTTCTCCTCCAGTTGATCTTCCCACATCTCCCTAGTCTCCTATATTGCAGTTAGCGTTTCATTTCTCTGGCAAATAATTCACTAGGCTTATGATTTACTTTTATGGTAGTCATTTATTATCAGTCTTGGGTCATGGTAACTCAGCAGAAATTCCAGATGAGAGATTCCAGCATGCTCCTAATCAGCCTCCTGGCTTCACTTTACCAACTCATTCTTCACCCAGATACCAGGGAGATGGCTCACAAGAGCAAGTCTGACTGTAATCCTATTGCTTGTCCTCAAGTCAAAATTCAACTCCGAATCAAAGTCTCCTAATATTTACTGTGAGGAGAAATTTCACATTCCTCAACACACCCTCGGAAGTCTTTATGCCCAAGGTACCTCTTTCTTAGGGCTTCCCAGGTGGCTCACTGGTAAAGAACTCACCTGCCAATACAGAAGGCACACGTTCAATCCTTGGGTTGGGAAGATCCACTGGAAAGGGAAATGGCAACCCACTCTGGTATTATTGCTTGAGAAATCCAGTGGACAGAGGAACCTGGCAGGCTACAGTCCATAGAGTCATGAGGAGTTGGACGTAACTGAGTGGCTAAGTAACAACAACAACCACAGAATGGATTTAAATGACTTTAGACTGTGTTTTTGTAATGCCTTAAATCTTCCTTGTTTAACACTCAACAATGACAAATAGCATCTGGCTATTTTCTGTCTCCCTCGGTAGACCGCAAGTTCCCTGAAAATATGGCCCATCTCTTGTGCCCATCGCAGTGCCTGGCACACTGCACAATGAACATCTCTTTGGTGTTAAATATTTCTGTTAACCTGGTACGCCCTCACCACCCAATGTTGGTAAAGCATTTGCGTTGACCAGTTAAATTAAATCCACAAGATAAAAAATTCCAAAGTTATACTCTATGAGGTTCCAAATTGCCTTGGTACTGTATATCAAATAATTAGAATAATAAAAAAAATCAATTTTTTTCTGCAGTTCATTTTCCAATTTATCATCTATATGTCTATATGAGCAGGAGCTGCAAAACTATGCAGTCTGGTAGAAATTGTTGCCATCATGTCACATAATTACTTTTTCATAAGCTAAAGGTGTATCTTTTCCTTAATAAGCTGAATGATAATTCTTATATGGGTATATGCATCTATCTATCTGTGTTGATGGTGATTTCATATGCATTGTGTTATATATTCCTCATAATACCACATTGAGGTAAATACTACAGTTTTTATTATCTCTATTTAATAGATGACACAACAGGACTCAATGTACTTAATGTTTAGCCTGAGTCACCAGACAGTGAGTGACAGACTAGAACCATTCGGTTCACAAAGTGGAGTCTAGTTTATTTTCAATTCTGAGTTATTTTGAGACTCCTTGAGTTCAAAATGTAAAATGATTCATACTGTAAACCTCAGATGAGGGCTTCCCTGATAGCTTAGTGGTAACGAATCTGCCTGCCAATGCAAGAGACACAGGTTTGATACTTGGGTCAGGAAGATCACCTGGAGGAGAGCATGGCAACCCACTCCAGTATTCTTGCCTGGAGAATTCCAGGGACAGAGGAGCCTGGCAAGCTACAGTCTGTGGGGTCACAAGAGTAGGACACGACTTAGGGACTAAACAACAAAACCTCACAGGAACAAAACCCATATATGTTTTCTTCACCACTGTGTTGCCCATCACTGGGCTCGACAGACAGCAGGTACTTAATAATTATTTGTTAAGTGAATGAATGAACCTATAATGGGAATTCTTTTCATTGTCTTTTCATTGCCTTTCAAGGATTTTGTATTTGCACATGGCAAACAGAGAAGAGATGGCAGCTTCTAAAGCAGCTGATATGAAAAGGAATGCAGGATATTGAAGTGACTAGATAGACTAGGCAATGAATCTTGACTCTGCTATTTATTAGTTGTGTATTTTGGATCATTATTTGAATTATAAATCCCATTCCTGTCATCAGGGTTTTCCATCATCTGGCCTGAACATAAAGACAGCATTACTTGCTTCATAGGGTTTTTATGGGAGGTAAATGAAATAATGTATAAAAAGCATGTACCACAGAGTCTAGCATTTAGTAGATGCTAGATAAATATTAGTAGCTCTCTTTCTGCTGTGAAGGAACCATGTTAATTCATAGCCATTTAGGTCAGCAAGGGAGTCAATCATTTAAGGTATTTTTTTTAATCCCTAAATAGTCATTACATATTTATAATTCCAGACTGGTTGATTTTCATGTACCCCTCTTAGCTGTTTCTAAGCAGTTTCAAGCTTTTGCATACACTCAGAGTTTATCTCATTCTGCTATATAGGTTGAAGATAAATTTTGAAATCAAACCAATATAACTCAGCAATCTTTCAGGCTAGTGGATTTAGCTGTGAGTTTTAGCCAGGAAAAATAACAACCATAGTGAAATGTTTTGTAAATCCATACCTGATTGGAGAGAGGATATTAGACGTTAAGCTCTTGATTTTAATATATCTAAGCATTAAGCTACCTTTTGTATTTTGCTTGGTATGCTAATCCACAGAGAAAGCATTACAGAAATTATTTCATGAAGTCCTCTCTAAATAATTCTTTTAACCTTATGAGTGCTGAAATGTGCAGTCTTGCCATCCACTCTAGCTACTTAAGGATTCAGAAAACAACATTAGTTTTGCTTTTAGACAAAAATCATTCTAGGCATGACTTGTGTCTAGGGAGTTAAGAAAACAGTGATACCATTTTTGGATTCCTTTACATTGATATACTAAGTTAGTGAAATTAACTTAGTTTGTTTGTTCCTTTTCTTCAAATACATTAAAAAAAATAAGTTGAAAAAATGTCTTCTTACCCATTTCTATAGCTGACTGTTGCTGCTTGTTAAGTTTGGGCAACTCCTTTTCCAGTGAAAATGTGTGGATTTCTGAAGCAATGCACAATCTGCATCAACTGTTTTTGTAACTTTTTGGTTTGTATAGTAGCTCTAATTCATTTGCTAAGTCATTTTAACCAATGAATCTCAATTTTTCCACTAGTCAAAAGCAGTTATTACTGTTTATCTAACCAGTTTGTTGTGTGGATGAAATAATATAGGTAGATCTCTTTATATGGAGCAGAGACTCTATAAACATTAACCCCTTATCTTTAAGTATTCTTTAACCGTTTTCATGCCACTGATGGTTTCATGTCTAGTGATAATACCACTTTGCATATGTATCCCTTTCCAATTTTGCCAAGCACTCTCTCACGCAATCCGTTTATCCTCATAACACATCTGAGAGACCCCTTCTGTTTGGAAGATGAAAAAATTTACTAAATCGTAAACTTCTTAGATATAAAGGATGATGTCTTCTGCTCTTTTCTTTGTTCTTCAGGCCAAGCTTAGCCCAGGACTTGGCATACTTTTGGGGCTGTATAAATATTTGTTGCACAGAACTGATTGATGTGAAGAATAGTAATTTGTCCAAGGTCACATTCAAGGTTTTGATGGCAGGATAAGGACAGGGTTCCTTTGACTTTTGGATTTTTCCATTAGACAAGTGGTGAGCAATGCTTGGATTTTTTTTTTTTTCCAACAGGGTCAATTCGGGGAAAATAAAAATATTTATGTGTCACAAATTTCCAATTAAAATGAAAATAGCTTTATTGAGTCTCAAGGAAAAATATATTGCTTCTACTTAGATTACTTACTTCTGCAGTACAAAAGTGCCAATGAGAAATATTAGCACTCCTTTTTCACCACTAAAATGTTAATATCTGGGCTTATTTGAGAAGGAGCCACCCAGAGGCTGCTTTCCAATCTTTTATCCTTTAAATTTCCAGGGCACTTTAGAGTTCTCAAAGTGCTTTCGTGGGCATTATCTAATTACGCTTTTGAAACAATCCCAGAAAGAGGTATTATTACCAACCACACTCTGCAAGGGTGCAGTAAAGTTGTGCAGAGGGGGAATGACTTGGCTAAGGTCACAGAGTAACTGCATAAACAGGGCATTGCCTCCCATACCCTTTATCCTGAGGACTTGCCCCCTTTGCCTATACTGGGTACTAGGAGTTTAGACAAGATAGATTCCCCAACCTAAAACAAAACAAAGCACAAAACACAAAAACCTGGACATTTATGTCTCAGTTCTGCTCATGAGGCTTTTTTATTAATCTAGCTCAGTACAGGAGCCTAAGAATGAGCCAATCAAAAAAAAATTACTTTATTGACATGAAAGTTTTCTGCTCTAAAATCTTTGCTTTGTATGGGCAGAAAGGCTACAGTGGGAATTATACTATGAGCTACAAACTGAAGTGTGGTCTGTAAGCTGCTCGGCATGACCTAGGGATGATTGATGCCACCAGGTCAGAATTCTGTTCTGGTTTATGGAATGCCAGTGATCTAGTACTGTCTTGACTTAAAATATCTAGAAATGATATTTTGTTTAATCTGCATATATGATGAGGCTTTAGAAATTTCTTTTACTAAATATGCATGTGCTGATCATCCCTTCCCACATTTATAAATCTTATTTTTTCATATACTTCTCATTTGATTTTACTTACTTTCAATTGGAGATTGCAGTAAAGCAAGCTTATTTAACCAGGTTGTCCACTGTGGGTAAGCGAATAGAGGTTTTTCCCCCCCCACAATTCCTCTTCAAGGAATTCTCCAATCAGTTACATATTTGTATGAAGTGCCAAGCCAGGAAAGTATGAGGCAAGGGTGGGAATGGGGTGGGAGAGGAGGTGGCATGGCTTTCTGATGCTGTTCCTGTCTCTCTTCATTCAGTCTTACCCCCACTGGTCTCCTCTATTAACCTTCTATGGTTTCTTATTTATCACCATCACCTCTATATGAGCTAAGAATAAATTTGGAGGGTTTTTTTAAGTTATTTTTCTTCTTTTGAGTCTACATCTGCTTCCTTTCTCATTTATATTTCACAGTTCAGTGTTGTAAGTGACATCATTTTCCAAATTCATTAAAAATGACAGGGATGTCTGCAGTTGTGACACTGATAAGATCTTCTGCAGGGAGAAGCAACATTTTCAGAAAGTTTTGTTGACTTCAGACAATTTGCCATTCTTGAAGAAATCCAGAGGTGCTACATATTTGATTTTCTGCTTTCTGACCCAATAGAAATAATCCTTGACTTGTTTTAGACTTGATTGTGTTTGCTAGCTGATTGATGAAGTCAACATTTAGTAGACTTACTGGGTTTCTATGTTTGTTCTTTGAATAATGCTGCTGAAAGTGAAATTAGACCCTCTACAGCAGATACTCATCTCAGTGGATGAGTGGGTACATTTAATCCATGGTAAGGAAGTCACCTTCAGTTCAGTTCAGTTCAGTTCAATCACTCAGTCATGTCCGACTCTTTGTGACCCCATGAACTATAGCATACCAGGCCTCCCTGTCCATCACCAACTCCCAGAGTTTACCCAAACTCATGTCCATTGAGTTGGTGATGCCATCCAACCATCTCATCCTCTGTTGTCCTCTTCTCCTCCTGTCCTCAATCTTTCCAAGCATCAGGGTCTTTTCAAATGAGTGAGCTATTCACATCAGGTGTCCAAAGTATTGTAGTTTCAGCTTCAACATCAGTCCTTCCAATGAACACTCAGGACTGATCTCCTTTAGGATGGACTGATTGGATCTCCTTGTATTCCAAGGGATTCTCAAGAGTCTTCTCCAACACCACAGTACAAAAGCATCAGTTCTTCAGTACTCAGCTTGCTTTATAGTCCAACTCTCACATCCATGACTACTGGAAAAGCCATAGCTTTGACTAGATGAACTTTGTTGACAAAGTAATGTCTCTGCTTGTATATGCAATTTTTTCCTCTTATATTTTCTTACATCTACATTTCCAGAATATTGTTTTACACTTTTTAAATAAAGAAAAAGAACAAGTGCAAAGATAAATCAATGAGTTCACTGAGTTGGAAATCTTTATAATTTGTAATTTGCAATTACTTTGTCACTTTTTTGATGTTTATTAATTTCCATATTTCCAACACACTAATGACCATATAAACAAAAGTTTGTTCAATGTGTTTTTGTTTAATGAGAATCAAGATTTCAAAAACCCATGCTCATGGTCAGAATTTTCCCAAAAGATAATTCGTATGAATAACGAAAAAAGCTTGTGCTTTCTTTCCTCCATATGGTAATTCAGTTTATTGTCAAAGACAGCATTCAGTCTAACGTTGTTCACATTTAGCAAATATTTAAAAATCACCTAACTTCTCAAGGCACAATACCCTTAACTTTTAAGATATGATCTTTGTAGTTTTATAGTAGTTCCTTAACTGATTTCCTTTCATTTTGTCTCTTAATACTCCTAATCAATCTTCTACACTGACAATTCCTGTATGAAGCCATTTCTGTTTTCTCACAAAAATTATTTCAGCCTTTCTTCATTCATTTATGGGGCTTCCCTGGTGGCTCAGAGGTTAAAGCATCTGCCTCCAATGCAGGAGACCCGGGTTCGATCCGTGGGTCGGGAAGATCCCCTGGAGAAGGAAATGGCAGTCCACTCCTGTATTCTTGCCTGGAGAATCCCATGGATGGAGAAGCCTAGTAGGTTACAGTCCACGGTGTCGCAAAGAGTCGGACACGACTGAGCGACTTCACCTATCACCTCATTCATTTATATGGCAGATACAGATGCAATGTGGTTACCCCTACATTGCACACATTTTTAAGATAAGCTATTGAGTATAACAAGCACACAAACAGCTGCATAAATCACATATGCAGTTGGATAAAATTACATTTCTCAATAGATTTTCACATAGTGAACATGTTCATATAACACCTCTCCAGAGCAATAAAAAAAAAACCTTCCCAGTTCCCAAATGGGGCCTTTTGCTCCCTCCCAGTCACAAGTGCCCTCACCGAAGGTAACACTAGCCTACTTCTCTTCACCATAGGTGAGTTCTGGTTTTGTGGATGGATTCTTTCACTCAATATTATGTGTGTGAGTACTGGCATTGTTAGTTGTTTATTCATTAGTACTGTTGTTTAATATCACATTTTGTGGATATACTACAATTTATCTATTCATTCTGTTGTACTTGAAAATTTGCTTTTGCTACTTGTTTGGTTTACTAGCTTGAGCTATTAGAAAGAGTGCTACTAACTATATTCTAACATATGGCTTACAGTAACCATTTATATAAGTACATTTTTATTCATTCATTTACTCCTTCCTTGGGATGTTAAATTGCCAACATGAAATCGAGAGTTGTGTTGTTGTTGTTGTTGTTTTAAGAGAAATGTGTTTCTGAAAATATTTGAGTTTTGAAGGCAAATAAAGGGAACTTCTTACGCTGGTCTACTTTCCAATTACAAACATTAGGACTTTTATGTCTGTTTCAAGTTCTGTATCCTAGAAGATTAATAGAGAGTATTAATAATTAATAGATAGTATTAATTTTTAAAATTCAGTTCTCACTTTAAAACAAATAAGCAAACAAAATATTCAATAACTTCAAAGAAAAAGAAAAATCACAAAATTTAAAGCTAATATGAATTCTTAAAGAGGGACTTTCATATGAATTCCTAGAAAGTTCTATAAAAACAACTCATATCAATGGCTAGTAAACTGAAGCTGGATCTTAACAATGATCCAAGAAAGATGGAAATAATTTCTGTATAAAAAATAAAATAAGCATTGAAAACATTTAACATAGTGTCATAGAATTAGCCTTGAAAAAAATCATTTAACTGAAATAGAAAACAGATTGGAGCAATTTTATTCCACTAAGAAATGGAGAATAAAAATATACTGTGTAAGTAAGAGAAGTCTGCAGAGAAAAACACAGAACAAAGAAGGATGAGTAAATAAACAAAGATATAATAAATAAAATAAAAAACCTAGAGCTAGAAAAAATAAATTTTCAATATTGGAAACTAAGAGAAATTTTAAAAAGACCTAGTAGGTTCAAAGTAAAATGTACAAATATAAGCTACTACTGAAAGATATTAACAATTTAAACTTTAATTTTCAATGTTAAATACAACAAAAAAACATAACAAACAAATGTGGATTGCACAATTTATTTAAATATCCTCCCCTGAATAAAACACTGGGAGATGTAATCNGAGAAATTTTAAAAAGACCTAGTAGGTTCAAAGTAAAATGTACAAATATAAGCTACTACTGAAAGATATTAACAATTTAAACTTTAATTTTCAATGTTAAATACAACAAAAAAACATAACAAACAAATGTGGATTGCACAATTTATTTAAATATCCTCCCCTGAATAAAACACTGGGAGATGTAATCTACAGTCTTAAATGTGGAATTCCACACTTTGAGGTCAACAACAGTGTCTTTTTTCTTTATATATATTTTTAGCATTTTGTTCACTTAAAACAAATTCCTGTTTTATTTAAATTGATTATCTTTTAGTCTTATATATAAAAACATACTGTATAGGGTATACCTCAGTATGTCTCCAGAAATTCAAAAAGACTCAGGGAATCACTGATGAACATGAAGAGTTAAATGATTGATTTTTCAAAGTTATAGGTACTGTTTTGTACCAATAATGGAATATCCACTAAGTATGGCTATTGTTTTTGAGAAGAAACAATTAGGCTTAATTTAACCACATCGTTAAGATAGGAGAAAGACTAATAAGAATGAATTAGAATATAGAACATCAAAATTAAAGAAGAATTAGTACTGAAATCTTAACTGGTATAACTGCTGGATCAGAGTAGGATACAAAAGAGAAACAAGTGACAATTAATGGACTTTAACTTCAAGATAAAATACAGACATGTGGTAAAAGTCGGAAGGTAAGGGAGAAGCAAGAAGCTATAAAAATGTTCAACTCTTCTTTTTTTGAAGGCAGCACGGAAAAAAGAATATCCTAGTATTTAAAAGGTCCGTAGGTCAGTGCCTTCTCTGAGGTTTGCCTTCATCATAAGCAGGGCCCCAAGCACCAGCCTAGGCTAGGCAAACTCTCATTTGCTTCCCGTTGTCCTTTCTTTCCAGAATCAATTTGATCTCCATCATGGACACGCCAGCCTAAGTAGGATTTGTTCAGTTCANTCCTTGGAAGAAAAGCTAAGAAAAACCTAGACAGCATATTAAAAAAGCTGAGATATTTCTTTGCTGATAGAGGTCCATGTAGCCATATATAGATGTAAGAGTTGGACTATAAAGAAAGCTGAGTGCTGAAGAATTGATGCTTTAGAACTGTGGTGTTGGAGAAGACTCTCAAAAGTCCCTTGGATGGCAAGGAGATCCAACCTGTCAATTCTAAAAGAAATCAGCCCTGATTATTCATTGGAAGGACTGAAGCTGAAGTTGAAACTCCAATGCTTTGGCCACCTGATGCAAAGAACTGACTCATCTGAAAAGACCTTGATGCTGGGAAAGATTGAAGGTGGAAGGAGAAGGGGATGACATAGGATGAGATGGTTGGATGGCATCACTGACTCAAAGGGCATGAGGTTCAGCAAGCTCTGGGAGTTGGTGATGGGGAGGGAAGTCTGGCATGCTGCAGTCCATGGGGTCACAAAGAGTTGGAGATGACTGAGGGACTGAACTGAACTGATTCAAGGAAGGATTTTTGCTGGAACAGGTAAGACAAGATGAAAGCTTTAGCATTGGTAACCTACAGATCAATAACACAGAATTTCTCCAAGTAATTGAAATCATTAGCTTGCTTCAAAACTTTTTGGTTTTTATCACTAGGCAAGAACAATGTTAATGAAGACAGTTTGCATGATATCCTTAAATATCAGATGAGGAAATTTACTGATGGGTACAGATTCTGGCAGAACATGCAGCAGAAACACTCAAAGAGGAGTTTCTCCACAAGCAGCTCCCCAGATTTCTCTCCAAGACCAATCTTCTTTTCAGTCTCTTCAGTCTCATGTCCACAGCCATCAATTCGCCTTATGCTTTAGAACAGTTTCTTTACAGACTAAATGAAAAATATAATCAAAGGAAATTCTTTGCTGTTCCCAATCTAGGCAATGTTAGCTAGCATGAGTACAAAGTGCCTTCAGTGACAAATATTAAGTCATGCCAGTTGCTAAAGAACATGGCACTGACTTTGACTTTTTTAACAATGATGGAGTAATGAAAGACATCAGAGTTATCATAGGTTATATCACCCTTCACACAGGCAGTGTGTGCAGATGTGGAAAAGAGTGAGTGAGTTGCTGAATCTTATCAGGCAGAAGTGAACAAATTAAGAAAAAAAATCACTCAGATGAAATACAAAGAAAAGAATAAGAAAGAAGATTGCAGCAGGTGATGCTAAGGAGACAGATGCATTCTGAAAGTTTAGAAACCATATTTGGTCCTCAGATGCCCAGAAATTATAGCTGAAGGCAGATGTACACTAGCAGATACAGAGGCTTGTGATCCTCCTCCTTCTTACTTTGATTTTCACCCATTCAGTCAAACCACGTCCAACCCTTTTCACAGGGAAAGTGTATTTATGCCTTGATCTCAAGCCATGGGCCCTGCCAATTATGCTTTCACTAATGCCAGACTGAAGTATCCTGGAAGTGGAGCAGGATGAAACTTTGATTAACTCCCACTGGATCCCACACACACATAAGGGAATACTCAACATTCGAGGAATTCACCAATACTGACATGTACCCATGGGAGCTCCAGGAACACTCAGACTTCCCAGATTCAACTAAAGAAGATGAACTCTTCACTCGGCACTGTTTGTTTTTAATTACTTATTCAGGCAATATTTTATAACATATCCTGGGGGAGAATTGCTTTCTCGGAGCCCTGAACACTCCCAAGAGGACAGTCCTTATGCTCAGAACCTGTTGGAACTTCATGTATGTGGGTCCTCACCTTTCATCCCAGTGCGCAGATGTTAAGGCACAACCATGGATCAAATTGTCTAATTCTGATGTGATTAAAGCGTATGTGGGTAACTTTAAGCAAAGTAAATTATAAACGTAGTTTTTGTTCTTTAAAATAAATTTGGAATTAGAGAGGAAGCACAAGAAGTCTATAAATGTTCTATAATTATAAATGAAAAACTTACTTCTTGCACTATGGTGCCTTGAAATTTACTTTTTTTTCAAAAGAAAATGAGTTAAGCGTCAGATTGCAAAGAACTTTCTTTCCATAATAAGTCAAATTCATCTTTACCAGAAGAAAAGTTTTTGACAATTCTAAGACTGATTGGGACAAATCAAATGTGCCTTCTCTTGTCTTTATTGGATGTGACTCTGTGGGATCGAAAGAAAGGGCTTTGTTTCAACTTTTTTCCACTAGCCTAGTATTTATTGGCACTTAAAATGAATGCTTTGTAAATAAGGCTGACATGCTAATTACCAGTAAGCAATCATCCAAATAAGTATGTCATCAAATAAGATACTTTACTTTTGGAGGATTACAGTGATTGCTGTGTTGCATTAGCCACTTCATGGTCTCTGTTCTAGAGTCCTAAAGGAAGGACACACAGCAGTAACTGATGACAGAAAGGAGTGATGTAGCAGACTCAGATTTTACAATGAACAGATTTCAAACACAGTGGATTTACTACACATTTACCTCATTTAGCTCTTCTGAGAAATCTTAGTGTTAATCTTAGTTGTGGAGGAAAGATATTTAATAAACTGTTTGAAAATCTTAATGAATAGAGATTCATTTTAAATCCGAGAAAAAAAAAAAAACCTATGGCGTACAGGTAAAATAATGTACTCAGGATCTATATTTTTGACTTCTTAATCTTTTTCCCCCAAATACAGAGATTGAATCAACATTTTTCAGATTGGACGAAAATAAAATGACTTTTGATCTGGGTTATATCTCAACTTAAATTTAGGGAATATTAAACTAAACACAACTTTCCACCTTGAGTTCATAAAATTAAGAGTGAAAGAAAAAAAAAAAAACCTGAATGCTTCACTGAAAATCATAGAAAAGTAAGGATATACATAAAAGGAAGCAAATTGTTAACAGACATTTTCAGAATATTAATCAAAGTGGACACATTTGCATGTAAATATTGATCGTATTACCTGACAAATTGCCTTTATATCACTTTGTAAAGTACAGCTGTGATAACGTTGGACAATGTTGGTGTTCATTCTTATGTAGATTTCCAAAATACTTAAGGAGGTTGTAAGTCAGGAAATTTTAGTGGCACAGTAGGTGAAATGTATGGCATGAGTCAAAGGTACTGATTTTCTTATAATGTTGAGTGTTTAATCTTATTAATATAGTAGATAATGTTTTCAGAGAAGACTGGTGATGCTCATAGTTGCTATGAATGAAGATTACCAGTATAAGGTTTATATTAGCAAGATTCTATACATTTTATATTATTATATTAATTTTACAAATATATTTTGAACATAAGAAATCCAAGATGAAGTAGAGTCTTCCAAAAAGCTGTGTTTTCCTTAGTTTGTGACAATTCTAGGAATTTTCATGAAAATGAATATAATATAGGAAATATAATAGTAAGAAATTAATTTTATGCATCAAGTTCATAAGTTATTTTTTGAATGATCATTATGCTCAGTTTTATCAAGTTCAGAGCATAATTTAGGTATTGGAAGCATCACTTCATATCATCATTTGGTTTTAACATCTAGCCTGAGTATTTCCCAGGTAACAAATATATTTGACACTGTCATATATACATTTTTTTTGCCTAATTTCATATTGACCTGCTTTTCCTCCAGTGCTTTGTTTTAATATGTTCTGATTATATACAAGTCATATCACTCTACCTAAGCCATAGTGAACTATAGAATTCCAAAATATAAGCTATAAAATTTAATACAATATTTTAAAGTGATGATATGCTTTTAGTTGTCACCTAGGAGGCTGGTTTGACAGGCCATTTTTCATAGAAAGTTTGAAAGCATTTATGTTTGATTATGTTCTTTACAGTCAAAATATCAAGTTAATTATTTTTGTTATGTGTTTTGGTATGTATTTTTATATCTGTTACTTAAATAGTATTTTCACTCCATCTCTGCTAGTAAACATATATTTAGAGTCACTGTTAACTTCTTCCAATATGTTTAGAAACATTTCATGCACTATGTAATCTAGTGAATTAGATTTAACCTTGAATGCCTTTGTCTTCACATTTTTTCATTAAGGCTGATCAAGGAATATTTGAACAAGTAAACCATATTTTAAGAGGGTAAATATAATCCCATAAATGTAGTAGGATGCAATGGATTTATAGAAAAAGTAGGAAAAAATGTTGCCTTTTGAGAGTTAAACTAGTAAGATACACATATAAAGAGTGTAGTCAGAGGCTTATTGCTGACATTAAGATGGAGAGTACTTGAATATTTGCATGAATAAGGAAATAATTTGAATATGGGTTGGGAGGGGAGCTATTAGAGTGAATAATTGATAACCAAGACCATCTGGGAAGGGAGCCAGATATATGTATTTTTAGCAAACTTCTCATGCAATTCTTTCAGAGAAGGCAAAGGCACCCCACTCCAGTACTCTTGCCTGGAAAATCCATGGACAGAGGAGTCTCATGGGCTTCAGTCCATGGGGTTGCTATGAGTCGGACCCGACTGAGTGACTTCACTTTCCCTTTTAACTTTCATGCATTGGAGAAGGAAATGGCAACCCACTCCAGTGTCCTTGCCTGGAGAATCCCAGGGACGGGGGAGCCTGGTGGGCTGCCGTCTGTGGGGTGGCACAGAGTCGGACGCGACTGAAGCGACTTAGCAGCAGCAGCTCATGCAATTCTTTAGTAAACTTAAATTTTATATGGAATTTGAGTCTGATATTTATATTTTGCTTATTTTGTAATTGTTTTCCTGAATCTTTAGAAAATGTCTTGGTTTAGGAAACTCGTCTTCACAGAATTAGCTAGCTAATGTCACAGAGCTTTTTCTTCTACCTGTGTGTTTATGTCTAGTATTAAAAAAATTATATATATATATTGTAGCTTGTTTTCTTGGATGCTTTGGCTCCTTCAGCTTTCCCCTGGATGCTTTCCTTTTCTTACTTCTCCTTAATGTGGATTTGTATTGTAGAAGGGAGCTCTCATGGGTGAGGTTGAGAGTTCATAGGGTACAAGCTGCTTCAACCCCTCCAATGATCTCACCAGGTACTCCTGGGGTTTACTCACCTGCTACTGTAGAGGAACCTGCCTCATTTTTAGCTGTTGTTCTCAAATTGTCCTGCTACATGTTCCAAAGAATATCTTTTGGCCATTTGGTGTTCTCTCATTTTCAGGCCAAATACCCCTTTGCTTCTATCAGATCTCATGTCAGTAATAGATGTTTCTATGGTTGTTGTCAATCTGTGTTCCCCTGTGAATATATAGGGCTTCGCCCATAGCTCAGTTGGTAAAGAATCTGCCTGCAATGTAGGAGACCCCAGTTTGATTCCTGGTCACGAAGATCTGCTGGAGAAGGGATAGGCTACCCACTCCAATATTCTTGGGCTTCCTTTGTGGCTCAGCTGATAAAGAATATATTGGGGTTTCTAGGGATAACTAGTAAGATAGTTTTGTCTTATATGTTCTCTGTGTGGTTTTGATTTTGCATTTAGTTTGTCCTTTTGTGTGTGGGAATTCAAGATACAAAACTATGTGTGATATTCTAAATTTACCTTTGTAGAGTTCTGTAGGTGATTCTTGTATACCACTACTTCACATCAGAGTATTTTAGCCTAGTACCCACCATCAGTTAACCTCAGCCTGTGTTTCTCTTGGTTTCAACATATAGGNTTTTGATTTTGCATTTAGTTTGTCCTTTTGTGTGTGGGAATTCAAGATACAAAACTATGTGTGATATTCTAAATTTACCTTTGTAGAGTTCTGTAGGTGATTCTTGTATACCACTACTTCACATCAGAGTATTTTAGCCTAGTACCCACCATCAGTTAACCTCAGCCTGTGTTTCTCTTGGTTTCAACATATAGGAGTGAAAATTTGAGTAATTATTAGTGGTAATGGTTTGCTTGTCCTCAAGTCCAATCGTGGTCTAATTAGCAATGGGTGGTGACAGGAGCTGATACAGAGTTTTGTGTAAGACTGAATGTTGAGATCAGTAGAGGAAAAGGAAATGGCTGTTTAACATTTATTATAACTTGCATTCACAGTTTTCTCTGAAATATTAAAACATGTGACTAAAAATATAAGGAATACCTTTTTCCTGATGCTGTCATCTTTGCCTTAACTCACCCTGTGCTCTGTCCCTTTGCTGACTGAGGCCAGCTTTGTCTTCACATGTCAATCCTGATCTCTCCTTGGAAATATCCTTGACATCTTCCTTCCCCTCAATCATGAGTTACATGTTTTCTCATTCACCCATCACANGAGGATGAGATGATTGGATGGCATCACTGACTCAACGGACATGAGTTTGGGTGGACTCCTGGGGTTGGTGATGAGCAGGGAGGCCTGGCGTGCTGTGGTTCATGGGGTCGCCAAGAGTTGGACATGACTGAGTTTCTGAACTGAACTGAACTGAGCATGTTCTTTTCTGAAATTTAACTATGTATTCACAACAGTACTGGGCATGGAATTTAAATATTTGGGTAAACTTTAAAAGATTACTTAGCTTCTTTAATTTTCCTTATTTGTAACATGGATTTATAATAATAATAACCTCAAAGAGAAAGTGAGGTAGAGATAAAAGTAGATTAGGATAGTGCTTGTTAGCCTATATTATTAATTTTATTATTTTACAACCCAGAGTTCAATTAAATTCATCATTTCCATCCCAAGCCACCCCACTTCCTAAATCCACCTTCTGTTTCTCTGAGTCTATACCTCTGTATATAGTAGAAAGAGTAGTAGAAAGAGTAGTGAAAGTAGTTGCAAAGAGTCACACAGTTGTGTCTGACTCTTTGCAACCCTGTGGACTATTGCTGACCAGGCTCCTCTGTCCAACAGTATTGAAGTAGGCAGCCATTTAATAGTGGTATCATTCATATAGTTTTTCAAGTCAACGACCAGGGAATCATTCTGAATTTCTCCTTCTCCATTACCTTCTCCATCTTGCTCATCACTAATCTTGCTGACATTTCTGGAATCCATTCTATATCCATTCTCATAGCCATTGCCTTGATGCAATCGGTTGTCATTTCTCCCTGGGGAAGAAATGTATTTTAGTTTACTTCTAAACTAAGTTTTTAGTCTTAATTTGATTGAATCTATTCTCCACATTGCTTTCAGAGTTCTCTTTGTAAAATACCATTGCATTCACTTTCTCTGCTCTCGGTGAATTATTTTTGTTATCATTCCAATGTTCTGGATAGAGTCCTGGCTTGATATATCAGATAAGACCCTCCAGAACCTAATCCTAGCCAATGTTTCTTACCTACTCTCCAGTAAAATGCCAGTTCTTTATTCTTTTTGACATAATTCTTCTTTCTAAAGTGTCAATTAATCTTTGCCTGGCTAAATACTGTTCTCCCCTTCAATGTCTCTCTAACCATCTGAACTGAGAACATGGACTGTGGCCTGCCAGGCTCCTCTGTTCATGGCATTTTCCAGGCAAGAATACTGGCGTAGGTTGCCATTTCCTTCTCCAGGAGATCTTCCCCACCCAGAGGTTGAACCCGTGTCTCCTGTATTGTAGGCAGATTCTTTACTGACTGAGCCAGCAGGGAAGCCCTTTTGGATATGAGAGATTCAATCTGTCAGTTTTGGAGAATCTGGGGCAGATTCCCCAGTTCATTAATAATGATAATATTCCTTCCAAATAAATTGAGTCCCTTGCCACTCAGAAGATCATTACACAAGATAGAGGATATTAAAGGAGAATTATATATAATTCTTTCTTTTCTTTTGACAAAGGAAAAAATATGTTGATGTGACTGTCATATTATTTACAATATGGCATCTGGAGTAAGAATATTTAATGTTTTAATTTAAAATATCCCTTGGAAATATGTAGTAGCCTCTTACAACTTTTTAAATAGTTCATGGTGGTAGACTTCAAAATTGCTTGCCAGAATATTAATCTGCTTTTTTTCGTTTGTAGTTTTCTTTCAACTGAATAATATAAAGCACTTAACATACATTGGTTTATTGTAAAATTGATTTTGCTTTAAAATAAAAATGTTGTACTATTTGGTACTAATTGGGATTTTTGACGGTCTCTAAAGACTGACTTAAATTAAAAAAAAAAATCACTTCAGAACTTCATCTAAAGGTCCTTCTGTATCAGAGGTCCTGAACCCCTAGGGCATAGACTGCTCCTGGGTACATAGTAGTTAGGAACAGGGCTTCGCAGCTGGAGGTGGGCAGCAGGCAAACTGTATTTACAGCTACTCCCCATTGCTCCCATTACTACCTGATCTCCATCTCCGGTCAGATCAGTGGCAGCATTCGATTCTCATAGGAGCTTGAACCCTAACCCTTAAGTCAAGGCAGAATACTCTGAGGTTTCCACAAAGTAGAAATAAAGTGCACAATAAATGTAATGTGCTCAAATCATCCCCAGACCATCCTTCCTCTCCCCATTCCCCTGTGCATGGAAAAACTGTCTTCCAGGAAACTGACCCTGATGCTAAAAATGTTGGAGACTGCTGCTCTATATAATTCACATTGAGAACATGGAAACACTATTCCTTTTTTAAAAAGTTTAGCCTAGTGTTATCTCTTTATAGGAGAAGAGCTGGGCAATGAAGGGTCTTGTGACCACCAATAATTTTCTGCTTTTATTTATTTTCCTATACGGATAAGGATGAAGCATCCTATAAGGATGATTAAAATGCATTAAAAATTTCCCCCTTGAACAGTAATATAGTCTATGATTAGTCTTCTTCAGGAAATCCCCTGTGTGAATTAAGTAAAACAAAACCAAAAGCAAAACATGCAAAGTCTGTGAATTGTACACAGTCTGTACACAGAGAGAAGAGGTCATTATCTCTATGCTAATGCAATGAGAATTGCAGATCTTTTGAAGCAGGCTTTGTGATGTGGTTTCTTATATAAAAATATGAGCTGATGTTATGTGCTGATGTGATTCTGAATATAAGTCAAGGACCCCACCTTTCTATGAGCCTTTGACCCTGGAGGGTTTGTCCCTCCTTGAGGCTTTCGAGAACTCTTAACTTGAAGACATGCTTAAAAGGAATAGAAAAGGCAATGGAAAGTTATGTTCACCCTCTGCTTCGTTTCTGGTTTAGATTTATTGTAAAAAGTATTAATTGCTCTGGGAGTAAACCATAGTAAATGCAACCTTGAACTAGGTCTGTCCTTTGAACTGGGGTCAGAGTTTTTGATTAATCAATCAAGAGTAACCAAATGTGCAGTATTTGGAGAATAAGATTTATAGACTAAATACTGATACATTATTCTAGTTATAAAACCTATTGTTTCAGATCCTTTTCCACTATACACGACCAAATGCCAGAGGAAAAAAGATCCTGGGAGTTTCTCATAAAAGTTTCCCTTTTATGCTAATTGTACATACACACAAAAATAGAAAATTAATTTGACTCTTTTTCCATAAAAGAGATATATATTAAAAAAGCTTTTCAAGACAAAAACCTTGGAACAAAGTTATCATAAAACAAAAAATTCAGTTAAATTCAGTTGCTCAGTCGTGTCCGACTCTTTGCGACCTTGTGAACTACAGCACGCATACTGCAGCAATTCAGGCATACTATAATTAAGTTTATTTGGAAACCAAAGATAGTCTTAATAACTTTAATTTAGATTATAGCTATATCATTTCCTTAATGTTTTTAGAGACTATTTTTTAACACATGCCCCCTTGCTTTTCAAGAAAAGGACAAACGTAGGTTAAGGTTCTGGATCAATCACATTTATGAGTAATTTTGCTATTTGTTCAAATGTTTTTAATTGGAAAGTACTAATTAGCTTACCTTTGCTTATGATAAATGCTCATTGTTAGATCTCTAAATGTTCTTTGGTATGATCACATATATAGCTCATAGCTTCTTGGGGAGAAATTACTATAGTTATTCCTGAACAATGCCCAGTGTGTGTGTCTGTGTGTGTGTGTGTGTGTGTGATTAAATAATGGAGGTTATATATACGGATGGTTTTTGTCTTTGAAAATTCAACTCTCATGAAATTAACCTATTTGTGAGAAGGGTATTAAGAAGCTCAGCTCTCTGTGTGGCAGTTGTTAATCTCACTGCACATTCAGGAGACAGAAGTATTTCCAGCTCACACTAAACATTGCTCTGGGTGAAACAATTTATTGCAAGAAACCTGATCATTCCATTTCTTTTTATTGAATAAGTACTGGATGGTTTTAGACTCCGATGAGGAGAAAGGAATTGGGGTTGTGATTCATATTATTTCTAAATTAAATATTGTATTAGCTTTTGTTTCTACTCAGGCAGAAATCTTAAGCTGGTAATCAAAATGTCACTATCATACATAGCTGGGGAAATAGATACTTTTATCTTTGTCCATCATATCAAATGTCTGTGCAAGCACTCCTTTGTGGAGAGGCTGAAAAGAGAAGCTAGGTATGGAAGAATCAGAGAGAAGCAATGTGAGAAAACAGAGAGTGGGCAAGGCAGGAATCTGGGTACTGGCTAGGATACCTAAAATCTTCTATTGGCTCAAAAAATAATTTTAACTCACTTGGCATTAGTTTCTTCACCTGTAAAATTAGATTAATTTAAAAGCTCATTCCAGATTTCATTATTTTTTAATCATTAACATTCATATGTGCTTTTAATCACAGCCTTTTACTTGTAATCCAATTGTCCACTTCAGGAGCTCTTAGTAAATCAACATGATAATTAATTAAGAGATTTATTCAACAAGCACTTATTGAATGTTTGCTATGTGCTGATCAATACAGAAGATACAAGGTGTAATAAATGAATCACACCTGTCAGTCTATAAAACTTACTTAAAAAGCCAAAGAGACATGGTTATTACTGAGAACAGTACTATCTTGGAGACATGTGAATAGTGCTAAAGCTTTCTTTGAGGTAAGGATGAGATTGTCTCAGGTGAGGACACATAAGCGCCACAGAGGAAATGACATTTAAGGTGCGTCTGGAAGGATGAGAAGGGGTTGGACAATTCAGGGACTAAGAAGAGTGTGAGAGTAGCATGAGCAAACACATGAGAATAGCGCAGGCATGTGCCAGGAAACCACAGTCTCCTATTCCTTTCATTTCAGTTCAAAGAGCAGCCATGGCCTGCCCTGCATGTGCCAAGAATATACTCAGCCTTGAAAACAGAAAAGTGTGCCTCTTGGAGCTGTAGTCCACTGGGGAGATGTCTAAACAGATCATTTCAGTGGCAGGCGTTGACTACAGATATGGAACATCCCACCCAAATCTAGACGAGACAACATTTGAGCTCTGCCTTTTAGGATGGGTAAAAATTAGCCTTTCAAAGGTGGGACATTTATCTCAGAAAAAGAGGACTAGAAAGAACTAAATAAGGAATAGCAATTAGGAAGAGAACTGCCAGGAATTTATTATTGTCACAAACTTATGCTATGCTTTGCTAAGTCACTTCAGTTGTGCCCGACTCTGTGCGACCCCATAGACGGCAGCCCACCAGGCTCCCCCGTCCCTGGGATTCTCCAGGCAAGAACACTGGAATGGGTTGCCATTTCCTTCTCCAATGCATGAAAATAAAAAGTGAAAGTGAAGTCACTCAGTCGTATCCGACTCTTAGCGACCCCATGGACTGCAGCCTACCAGGCTCCTCCATCCATAGGATTTTCCAGGCAAGAGTACTGGAGTGGGGTGCCATTGCCTTCTCCGCACAAACTTAAAGATAGAGCATATGAGACGTGAGGCTGAAGAGAAAGAGAAGCCTCAGATGCAATAAAATCACATATGGACTTTACACTGTAGGTTGTAATGAAGCTATTGGGAGACTTTAAACTGGAGAATGACTTAGTAGGCTCTTTATCTTAGGGGTGTTGAAGATGACTATGAAGGGCTCAGCCCTGAGGTGAATAGCTCAGTTAGGTGGCTGCTATAATCAACAAGAGGTAAAGTGAAAGGGAAAGTGAAAGTCACTCAGTTGTGTCTGACACTTTGTGACCCCATGGATTATACAGTCCATGGAATTTTCCAGGCCAGAATACTGGAGTGGGTAGCCGTTCCCTTCTCCAGGAAATCTTCCCAACCCAGGGATGGAACCCAGGTCTCCCACACTGCAGGTGGATTCTTTACCAACTGAACCACTGGGGAAGCCCAGAAATACTGGAGTAGGTATCCTATCCCTTCTCCGGCGGATCTTCCTGACCCAGGATGTGAACCAGGGTCTCCTGCATTGTAGGCAGATTCTTTACCAGCTGAGCTACCAGGGAAGCCCAATAATAGGTAAGGAAGGCTGCAAATACAAGGTGGAGGAAGAAGGGGGAAAAGGGGTAGTTTAACTAGGTAAATGTTTAAGAATAACGTCAGGAGATTTTCTTTCAACCAACTGCTTGTGGAATTGTGAGAAAAAGAGCCCCTCCCCAAAAGCATCTTTCCTGGGTTGGTTTTCTCCAGTCTTGTATCTCTTGTCTTTAAATACTACCAATCTGGTGCTGTCCAATAGAACTTTCTGAGCTGATGCAAATTTTCTACACAGATGTCTAATATAATAGCCACTAGGCACATGTGCCAACAGCCACCAAACACTTGACATGTGGTTAGTGGGACTCGTTGAATTTCTTATTTTTTTTATAATTTATTTAAATTTATTAAGAAATAGCCATATGTGCCTAGTGATTACCATATTGCGTAGCAAAAATGACAATTCCTAAATTTCTGTCTCTAGCTTAAGTATTTCCTTTTAACATAAGGCAATCTCCAACTATCTACTCAGTATCTCCAATTAGATTTCTAATGGACATTAGTTAGAAGTTTAAAATCCAACTTCTGCATAGAGAATGAACATGTGGGCTTAGGGTGGGGAGGGGAAGGTGAAGAAAATTGGGACAGTAAGACTGACGTATATACACTACCAATTATAAAACAGATAATATATAAGCTGCTATATAGTGCAAAGAGAGCTCAGCTCTGTGTTTTGTGAGGACCTAGAGGGACGAGATAGGAGGAAAGTGGATGGAGGTCCAAGAGGGAATGGAGATATGTATACTTATAGCTCATTCATGTTGTTTAACAGCAGAAACTGACACAATGTTGTAAGGCAATTATACTCCAAAAAAAAAAAAAATAAAATAAAATCCAACTTTTGGACTTTCCCCTGAATCCTGCTTCTCCTAACATCTTTTCAATATCAATAAATGACAACTTGATTTTTGAGTTCTCCTTGGGTTCTTTCATACTCTAATACCCCACATCTTATCAGTGAACCATCAAAACTTCATCCAGAATCTAACTGATTCTTCCCACCTACATGACTGTCACTTAGTCCACAATAATAATGCCTCTTGTCAGGTTATTGCAATAGCCTCCTGACTAGCCTTCAATCTTTGCATTTTGTAGAAGTATGGGTCATATTGTATTATTCTTTTACTAAGAATTCTTGCTTTAATGGTCCATGAAGTCTGGTCCTACATTTCCTGTCACTTCATCTTCTACTTCTCCCCGCCACCACCATGCTCACTCTGCTCTGGTCTCACTGTGTTTCCTTACAGTTCCCAGATTCAGAACATGTTCCCACTGCTAAGCTTTGAACTCACACTCTCTGAGTCTGGGATGCTCCTCTCTAGGATATCTGAATGGCTTGCTTCTTCATCTACTTCATCAGTTCAGTTCAGTCGCTCAGTAGTGTCCAACTCTTTGAGACCCCATGAACCGCAGCATGCCAGGCCTCCCTGTCCATCAGCAACTCCCGGAGTTCACCCAAACCCATGTCCATTGAGTCGGTGATGCCATCCAACCATCTCATCCTCTGTCATTCCCTTCTCCTCCTGCCCTCAATCTTTCCCAGCATCAGGGACTTTTCCAGTGAGTCAAATCTTCACATCAGGTAGCCAAAGTATTGTAGTTTCAGCCTCAGCATCAGTCCTTCCAGTGAACACCCAGGACTGATCTCCTTTAGGATGGACTGGTTGGGTTTCCTTGCAGTCCAAGGGACTCTCAAGTGTCTTCTCTAACACCACAGCTCAAAAGCATCAATTCTTCAGCACTTAGCTTTCTTTATAGTCCAACTTTCACATCCATATATGAGCACTGGAAAAACCATAGCCTCGATGAGACGGACCTTGTTGGCAAAGTAATGTCTCTGCTTTTTAATATGCTATCTAGGTTGGTCATAACTTTTCTTCCAAGGAGTACGGATCTTTTAATTTCATGGCTGCAATCACCATCTGCAGTGATTTTGGAGCCCTCAAAAATAAAGTCAGCCACTTATTTCCACTTTTTCCCCATCTATTTTCCATGAAGTGGACCAGATGCCATGATCTTCGTTTTCTGAATGTTGAGCTTTAAGCCAATTTTTCACTCTCCTCTTTTACTTTCATCAAGAGGCTTTTGAGTTCCTCTTCGCTTTCTGCCATAAGGGTGGTGTCATCTGCATATCTGAGGTTATTGATATTTCTCCCGGCAATCTTGATTCNCCTTCCAAGGAGTAAGCGTCTTTTAATTTCATGGCTGCAGTCACCATCTGCAGTGATTTTGGAGCCCCTCCCCAAAAAAGTCAGCCACTGTTTCCCCATCTATTTCCCATGAAGTGATGGGAACCGATGCCATGATCTTCGTTTTCTGAATGTTGAGCTTTAAGCCAATTTTTCACTCTCCTCTTTTACTTTCATCAAGAGGCTTTTGAGTTCCTCTTCGCTTTCTGCCATAAGGGTGGTGTCATCTGCATATCTGAGGTTATTGATATTTCTCCCGGCAATCTTGATTCTAGCTTGTGGGTCTTCCAGCCCAGTGTTTCTCATGATGTACTCTGCATATCAGTTAAGTAAGCAGGGTGACAATATATAGCCTTGACGTACTCCTTTTCCTATTTGGAACCAGTCTGTTGTTCCATGTCCAGTTCTAGCTCTTGCTTCCTGATCTGCATACAGGTTTCTCAAGAGGCAGGTTAGTTGGTCTGGTATGCCCATGTCTTGAAGATTTTCCACAGTTTATTGTGATCCACGCAGTCAAAGGCTTTGGCATAGTCAGTCAAGCAGAAATAGATGTTTTTCTGGAACTCTCTTGCTTTTTTGATAATCCAGCAGATGTTGGCAATTTGATCTCTGGTTCCTCTGCCTTTTCTAAAACCAGCTTCTTCATGGTCTTGCTTAAATACAGCTTGGCAGTAAGGTCTTACTTGACATTTGCATTTAAAATTTCATTTCCTGACACTCTTAATCCACCCCATTCCCTCCCCAACTTCATTGTTCTCCACAGGACTTAGAGTCATCTGGCACAACAAATATTTGGCTTACTTTTCTTCTTGACTTTGGTCCCCCTACCTAGACTGAAAGTCCCCTGCAAAGGTATTTTAATCTCTTTTTCATTACCACATTCCCAGCACTTAAAATATTGCCAGAAACCGAGTAGGTGCTCAGTATATGTATCATTTACATAACTAAGTGATTTGCATATTTCAAATTCCTATTGAGTGGGTGTATCACTAGAATAGAGGTAATAGGAGGAAGACATGGCACATAGTAGGCACTCAATGAATAGTTGTTGACCAGGATTTTTAAGTGAGTTAGTGACAGTGGCATGATAAGATTAATCCTGTGTCAAAAAATAGAATAAGTGTGCTGGAGATCACTCTGAGAATGGGAGGCTTAGAACAGCAAAATTAAGGCGGAACTTAATTCTTTAGAGAGCAGAACCATTAAAGATTATTTTAAGTTGCTGAATGATACCTGTGGATTCTGGCTAAGCAATAAACTGTGTTTGTATTCCCTCTGTGACATCCAAATTAATCTCCACCACTGCTGGTCCACTTCAAGCCCTCATCCTTTCTTGCTGCTGTTGCTGCTGCTGCTAAGTTGCTTCAGTCGTGTCCGACTCTGTGTGACCCCATAGATGGCAGCCCACCAGGCTCCACTGTCCCTGGGATTCTCCAAGAAAAAACACTGGAGTGGGTTGCCATTTCCTTCTCCAATGCATGAAAGTGAAAAGTGCAAGTGAAGTCACTGAGTCATGTCCAACTCTCAGCGACCCCATGGACTGCAGCCTACCAGGCTCCTCCATCCATGGGATTCAGCTGTAATCTCACAACTGATCGCCGTGCCTCCAATTTTTATTCTTCAAATCCATACTTAATCTTTCCACATACTGATGTTATAAAATATACATTGGTTCCTGTATTGTTGACTTTTTGCCCTACTGACATTCCACATCTTTACATATATACCGGTAGTCCGTTGCCTCTGATTCTCTACAGGTAAATAACAGGATATTCTGAGAGAAGTTGTTAACATGGAATAAAGACTAGACCCTCATATAAAGAGAGGGACTTCTTTTTTACTTACTAATTTATATGAAAATGGATATTTATTTGTAAGGCTCATTCTCTCCAAAAACATGCTAACCTGATTTACTATTCACTAGAAGTTCTTCAAGTGTAGGCACTTGTCAAAAGTCACCCATATTCTCTAACGATTTCACTTCATGATGACAAATGCTTGGCATTTGTAGCTGGGCTTTGGGGGCTAGGTACAAGTTGTACCATTAGTGCATGTATAATGGGTGCCTTTTCCAGCTTCAGTGTCAAGGTGTTTCTAACACAGCCCTGTAATTAATGGGAATGCACTTTTGGGGGTGTGTGTCAGTAATTTGGCAGTGACAGAAATATATACCTTGTTTGATGAACCTGAAAGTAAAAGGAGATGGGAGAAAACTTGCTAGAAAACTTATTTCAGTTGACAGTCTACCCTGGGTGACATTAACGAGGCTTTGAGTATGTTAATATAAATCAAGATATAGCCAGAAGCAAGGCAGGGCAGACTGAGAAAACTGACATAGGCTATATTGGTGTCCCTGGGGCAGAGGAAGCAATGATGTTGCTTTCAGCACAGAGAAAATTGCCAACCCCCTTAGACAGTCAGCTAATGAAAAGGGGGAAATCCAGCATCTGCTATCATCACCTAACAGAGCAGACATCCAGGACGTAGTGAGGGGAATTCACTAGTGAAACCCCTAGTGGCCTAAGTGAGAAATCCAGGAGCCATCCTCCTCTCATTCCCAACATCCAATCATTACTATACTCTGTAACTTTTTGCTTCCAATATTTTTCAAATCTGACCCTCCTCCGTTCCTCCTCCAAATGTGTGCTCTTGGCACACGTGAAATGGTCTTCTAGCTGGTCATTTTGTTTTCAATATTTTCCCCATTGAATCTAACCACTAAAAGGATACCAGATGGACTTAGCTTAAAAATTACTCAGGGGTAACACATTGACTTCAGCATAAAATTAATGGCTAATGTTTAGTATGTGCTTATGTTCCAGGCAAATAATGAGTCTATAAGGTAGGATTACTATCTCCAATTATAGATAAGGAAAATGAGTCACAGAGCAATTAGGTAAATTATCCATAATCTCAAATCTCTTAAAAGAAGTGCTTGGAATTGACTACAGGTAGTTTGTCTCCAGATCCCCTGTTTCTACACTACGTGATAATCCTGTCAAGGACAGCAAATAGGCCTCTCGTGATCAGGCCTCTGTCTGCCTGTCCTATTAAATGCCTGCATATCTCCATGTATGCGTGCTAAGTGACTTCGTGTCGGACTCTTTGTGACCCCTCGGACTGTAGCCCACCATGCTCTGTGCATAGGATTCTCCAGGCAGGAATACTGGAGTGGGTTGTCATGCCCTCCTCCAGGGTATCTTCCCAACCCAGGGATCGAACTGGTGTCTCTTATGTCTCCTACATTGGCAGTCACGTTCTTTACCACTTGTGCCACCTAGCAAGCTCCGCACATCTCCACAGCCACCCTAAATCCGCTCTGCATTCACTGTAANATGCTCTGTGCATAGGATTCTCCAGGCAGGAATACTGGAGTGGGTTGTCATGCCCTCCTCCAGGGTATCTTCCCAACCCAGGGATCGAACTGGTGTCTCTTATGTCTCCTACATTGGCAGTCACGTTCTTTACCACTTGTGCCACCTAGCAAGCTCCGCACATCTCCACAGCCACCCTAAATCCGCTCTGCATTCACTGTAATTCCTGGGGCATACAGTGTACATGTTTTCATGTAAATTGTGATATTGCCCTAGGCTCTCTTCTTCCTTTTCCCTTTTCTGTCTGACTTATATCTTATGAAGTGTTACTTCTTTGAAAAGGTCTTCATTTTTACATCTCCCTAAAATTTAATTTATAGTAATGTGCGATGTTACTTAAAATCCTAAATGCCCCAAAGTTACTTAAAGTCCTAAATGCCCCAAATCAGACTCAATCAGATGATTGCTTTCTTGAAAAATGTATTTCCGAGCTTCTCCTCGATCCCTAGAGAAAAATCTCTAGAATCCTCATTTTAAACAAACTCTGCAGCTGATGCTTATTCACATTAATGTTTGTGAGAACTATTAGTAGTGATTTTATATTTGGCTCTAGGATTAGGCATGTGTAAGTCCAACTCTCAGTTTTGTCACTTACTGCAAAACCAGGCATTTGTTATCTAAACTCTGTAAACTCTCTAAAACAGAGCTGGGAACAGTGGAGAGCAAAGTGATAAAATGCATGCAAAGTGCTTTGCAAGAGGTTGTGGTACCCAGCAAATTTCAGTAACACTAGCTTGTTGCTACTCTTGTGGTTCTTTGTTCACTTTGCTAGTCTGTCTATGATGGAATGCTTTGTACTTTTATGCAATATCGTGGAACTTGTGTGCCTCCCACATTTGGACTGAAGAGAAGAGAGAAGTGAATCTCCTTTCTCTCTGTATTCCCCAATACCCAGTGCAGTAATCCACTTGCTGGAAGTTTAATATGTTATTTCAATGCATGAGTAAATGATTTTTGAATGTCCTACTTCTGTTTAAAAACAAAAGAACTTTCTAATCAAAATTTAAAATATAACCATGGGACAGAAGGTATCCAATTCTCTACAAATTAATAAGCCATGCACTTGAAAACATGTTATATTTAAT
>SJYA01000448.1:73368-136050 GCA_006410615.1 Neotragus moschatus | reverse complement strand
CTTTACAATATTGTATTGGTTTTGCCATACATCAACATGCATCTGCCACAGGTATACACATGTTCCCCATCCTGAACCTCCCTCCCACCTCCCTCCCCGTACCATCCCTCTGGGTCATCTCAGTGCACCAGCACTAAGCATCCAGTATCGTGCATCGAACCTGGACTGGCGATTCGTTTCATATATGGTGTTATACATGTTTCAATGCCATTCTCCCAAATCATCCCACCCTCTCCCTCTCTCACAGAGTCCAAAAGACTTTTCTATACATCTGTGTCTCTTTTGCTGTCTCGAATACAGGGTTATCATTACCATCTTTCTAAATTTCATATATATGTGTTAGTATACTGTATTGGTGTTTTTCTTTCTGGCTTACTTCACTCTGTATAATAGGTTCTAGTTTCATCCACCTCATTAGAACTGATTCAAATGTATTCTTTTTAATGGCTGAGTAATACTCCATTGTGTATATGTACCACAGTTTTCTTATCCATTCATCTGCTGATGGACGTCTAGGTTGCTTCCATGTCCTGGCTATTATAAACAGTGCTGCAATGAACATTGGGGTACACATTTTTAAAATATGCAAAAAAATCCTGTTCTTATAATGGTTATAGGCTCATAAAAGTGTTGGGAGGGAGGGAGGGGCAGACAGTATCTGTAAAGATATATAGATGAGTAAATCACATAGTGTGTTAGTTTTCAATTGCTATGTAACAAATTACTACAAACTTAGTTAGCAACAACACGTACTTATTATCTTGCAGTGTCCATGGGCAGGAGTCTGGGCCTCGCTTAGATGGGTCCTTTGTAGGGTTACAGTCAAGGTGTTGGCTGCGTTGCATTCCTGCTTAGAGCTTGGGATTTTCTTCCAGGTCCACGTGTTTGTTGGCAGAAGACTGTTGCTTGAAGCTGTAGGACTGAGGTCCCTATATCCTTGTTACCTGTCAACGAGAGATCATTCTATGCCCCTAGAGGCTCCTACCATTCCTTAACGTGTGGTCCTTTCACAGCCTCTCACAAACTGGTAGCTTCCTTCTTCAAGACCATCAGGAGAATTCCTTGTTCCTGTCTGCCGAGGAGTCCTAAATAACATAAGCTACTCAAGGAAGTAACATTCCTTCACCTGTGTATTTTCTGTCCTCTAGAAGCAAGTCACAGGTCCTGCCTGGATTCAAGGGGTTTAAGGACTTCCCTGGTGGTCTAGTGGTTAAGAATCTGCTTGCCAATGTAGGGACACAGGTTCAGTTCCTGTTTCTGCAAGATCCCATACGCCACAGGGCAACTAGGGTCCTGTGCCAGGAGTACTGAGCCCGCGTGTCTAGAGCCTGTGCTCTACCACAACAGAAGCAACCACAGTGAGAAGCCCAAGCACCACAACTAGAGAGTAGACCACACCTGTCATAATTAGAGAAAGCTGGCCAGGAGAAACGAACACCAAGTGCAGCCAAAAATAAGTAAATAACAAAATCCAAAAAGAAAAAAAGAAACATAAAGAAAAAGAGTAGGGATTTATTCTGGAAATCCCAGGTTCAGTTCAGCTCAGTCACTCAGTTGTGTCCAACTCTTTGCGACCCCATGAACTGCAGCACGCCAGGCCTCCCTGTCCATCACCAGTTCCCGGAGTTCACCCAAACTCATGTCCATCCAGTCGGTGATGCCATCCAGCCATCTCATCCTCTGTCGTTGCCTTCTCCTCCTGCCCCCAAACCCTCCCAGCAACAGAGTCTTTTCCAATTAGTCAACTCGTCACATGAGGTGGCCAAAGTATTGGAGTTTCAGCTTTAGCATCAGTCCTTCCAATGAACACCCAGGACTGATCTCCTTTATTATTATTTTTATTATTTTTTTTTTTAAGACCATAAGAAGAAAAAATGTTTAATATTTGATTCTACCAGGCTATCACATCTACTGTCTAAGCTGAATTGTGCAGATGGTAATGCTTTTTTCTCTCCTGTACAAGGGTCTATCTGCTTCATAGCATAAAGAAGAACAATAGAAGTTCTGGTCCCATGTTCTGCCTGTGTTTCCAATGATAAGCTGTTTCTGGGTGTCACTTGCTTATTCTTGACCCTGGCCCTTTTCAGCCACATGCCACCTGGCTGTGCTTCAGGACATTCTCTGAACATAGTCCTCTCTCCATGGCCCTGGAAGGGAAGTGGGCGTGCAACAGGCCAGCTTTTCCCATTTTAATTCTGCCTCATTAGTATCTATAAGGTCATGGCACAGGACTAAATGGTAATATAACTTTTCCTTAGTGTCTGTCAGACGGACAAGAAGGGCCACTTTTTAGTTTTCTTCAAGTTACACCTCTGTGCATTGTGGTTTTTTTTTTTTTTTNGCAACAGGCCAGCTTTTCCCGTTTTAATTCTGCCTCATTAGTATCTATAAGGTCATGGCACAGGACTAAATGGTAATATAACTTTTCCTTAGTGTCTGTCAGACGGACAAGAAGGGCCACTTTTTAGTTTTCTTCAAGTTACACCTCTGTGCATTGTGGTTTTTTTTTTTTTTTAATTTTTATTTTTTAGTTTGTTTTGCTTTACAATACTGTACTCATTTTGCCNCTCTGAAGATTGTATAAGGCTCAATTGAGTGATTGATACCCATTAGTTAAATAAACAATAGCCCTTATGAAGAGAGAGACTTATTTTTTCCTATAGGTTTTTTAGAAAGTGAAGTGAAGTCTCTCAGTCATATTTACTCAGCTAAATTGGCTAGATTACCTAGCTCCTTACAACCTGGGATTGATAATTATACCTCTTCAGCCAACAATTAGGCAATTAATAGGCATTCAACAAGTAACTGTTGAATGATTGATTTGTCCACAAATATATGTTGAATACCTACTATGTCCCTTGACTCTTGAGGAGACTTGGATACTTAATGAGTACAACACTGATTCCAAAGTCCATGGACACTCTTCCTCTTTTTTTCATTTAGCCATTTATCCAGGCCATCAACAAAAGTTACATATCACATATAAGTAAACATAACAATACTACAATGTAATGAGTTCCGTAAGGGATATTTGTAAGAGATATGCTGGGAATAAGGCAAGTAAGCAATTACCTCTTACTTGGGGGAAGTCAGAGAAGACTTCTGAAAGGCCACAAAACTAGAAACTTATCCTTCAAAACTAGAAGAATGTAGAGAAGCAACTCACATGAAAAAATTTTTTTTGAGAGAATGTGGCATTAATTCATATAGTAATCAACAGTTAAGTTTGAGATTAAGACAGGGTAGAATACAGCTATTAATTGGATTATAAAAAGGATAAGTTCAGTACGAGTTAATATACTAGTGAAAATAGTAAATGGAGAAAAAGAACAAAAATATTAGAGGACAATTTAAAGAAGAAAAGCTCTGCAAAACAGTATTTTATTTAGATTTCCTTCATTTTTACTTGATATCCCTTTTCTGTTACAGGATCTGATCACCATTATTTTGATTGTTTGTTTTAGGTACTTCTTGAAAAAATAAAATCATTGAATAACTTTCCAATGGCAATCCCGCTCCCTACTCCTGACAAATACCTTCATAATATCATTTGGCTAGAAAATAAAGATGTTCTCATTGAATTCTTCAAGGTAAAGATTCTGTCTTATATTTTAGCTCATGTTCAATGATAATTATTTTTCATTCCCTAATATAAGATTAATAATAATAAAAAAACTTATCCAAGGCAAGACTCCTGTAATGGGCAGTAAAGGTAAGTCAAAATGGAGGCCCAGCAAAACCGAGAAGAGTGGATTTCATTTTGAGCCTAAAGTGCAAAGTGTTTTTTATAATTGCTTATCTGCTTATGATGATATTTTTTAATACATTATCCAATTATTACCAGTCCCATCTTATTTTCTGATGAAGAGCCCCAGACTTCCAGATGCACACTCTGGAAAAGACTTTTTTAGATCAAGGGTCTCATATTGAAGTTACTTTGCAGGCCAGGCAGATAATATAAAAGTAAAACAATCTGGGTGTAATATAAACAGGGAACAGGACTGTAGTATATTCCAGAGTTCATGCTTTGCCTGAAGTCAGCTGAGTGTTCCTATAGGAATGTGTACTCTTTCAATAGATAGCTATTGAACAGCCTCTTTGAGCCAGAGAATGTTCTAGGTTTGGGGATATGGCAGTGAACAAAATTAATTCCTGCTTTCATTGACTTTATGTTATATGGATGGAGCTGGACAATGAACATACCCATGCATAAATACATAGTCTGTCAGGTGGTAACAAATGCTATATGGAGAAAAGGTGAAAAAGGAGACCCTAGGTAGGCAGCTATTTTATATGGATGGTTAGAGAAGATTGCTCTAGTGCCTTTCCTCTGGACAGAGATCTGAAATAAGTGAGGGAGCACACCATTTCGATATCTGGGAGAAGGCAGGTGTAGTACCCTGGGGTGGATATGCTTGCTGTGTTCAAAGTGAAGTCACTCAGTCATGTCCAACTCTTTGTGACCTCCATGGACTGTAGCCTGCCAGGCTCCTTTGTCCATGGGACTTTCCAGGTAAGAATACTGGAGTGGTTTGCCATTTCCTTCTCCAGGAGATCTTCCCGAACCAGGGATCAAACCCTGGTCTCCCTCACTGAAGGCAGACTCTTTACTGATGGACCACCAGGAAAGCCCTGACTGCTCTGTTCAAGGAACATCACAAAGGCCCCTGTGGCAGGCCCAGTGCTGGAGGGAGGAGATGAAAACTAAGCATTTGTGGCAAGCTTGAGTTTGTAGAACTTTGTAGGTCATTGTTAAGACGTTGGCTTTTACTCAGAATTAAGTGGAAACATGTTGGAAGGTTTTGAAGAGAGAAGTGACATGATCTAACTTACACTTAAAAATGATCATCTGCTGATGTGTTAAGAATAGGCTGTAGGGGGTCAAGGGCAAGCCAGGGCATCCAGGTAGGATGTGATTATGATAATGTAGGCAAGAGATGATAGTGACGTGGATGAGTGAAAGTGGTGAGAAGAGTTCAGACTCAATAGGTTTTGAAGAGACAGCATATAAATGTTGATGGAGTGAGTGCTAGAGAGAGAAAGAATGACTTCTAGAATTTTAGGCTGAAATAGAAAATAGTCTGAAAATGGATTAGCCCTTTATTTAGATGGGGAAGAGATTTATATAGGGCGGGAGCTTGGCAAGAGTTTGATTCTGAATAGGTTAAATTTGAGAAGGCTATTAGACATCCAAGTGGAGCTGTTGAGTAGGCAGTTAGATACATGACTAGAATGTAGGTGGGAGGCCAAATTGGAGAAAGACATTTTGGAGTTGTCAGCATAGATATAATATTTAAGGCCTTGAAACTTGATAATTCAAGGAATTGTTATGAACATCCAAGGGCTGAATTGTGAGCTATGAATCAGATTGATGGTTGCCAGAGAAGAGGAGTGGAAGCTGAGTAAATTAGACAAGTGGGTTAAAGGGTACAAACTTCCAAGTTACAAGATAGAAAATTACTAGGTATACAACATGATGACTATAGTTATATAGTCATGTATGTACAGTATATTTGAAAGCTCTAGGAGTGTAGAATCTAAAATAATCCATTCTTATCAAATGGAAAAAAAATTTTATAACTATATGAAGTGACGTATGTTAACTAAATTTATTGTGATAGTCATTTTGCAATATGTACACGTCAAGTCATTATGCTGTATACCTTAAACTTATATTGTGTGTGTGTGTGTGTACTCAGTCACTCAGTTGTGTCTGACTCTTCACAGCCCTATGGACTGTAGCCCGCCAGGTTCCTCTCTCCATTGTATTTTCCCTGGCAAGAATACTGGAGAGGGTTGCCATTTCCTCTTTCAGGGGACCTTCCTGACCCAGGGATTGAACTTGTGTCTCCTGCATTGCAGGCAGACTCTTTACTGCTAAGTAGTTCTGTCTCAGTAAAGCTGGAAAAGAATTGAGGAGTTAGCCATCAAATAGGAGAAAAAAACAAAAAAAAGAATGGTGTCCCAGAGCTAAGTGAAGAAAGTATTTCAAGAAAGAGAAAGTGATCAACTATGTCATATGAGGCTGAGAGATCACATAAGATGAAGTCTGAAAATTGACTATTAGATTTAATAATGTAAAAGTCAATTTTTTAAAGGAGAATCCATACATCTGTATTTTTGAATTTTAAAACTTGGCAACCAATTCAGAATTTTAAAGATACTGTGCAAGGCAAACAAAATATATCTGTAGACTGGATATGACTCATGGACCACCAGTTTGTGGTTTTAGTTTTAAATGGCTATTATATGAGTGAGAGTCACTCAGTCATGTCTGACTCTTTGAGGCCCCATGGACTGTACAGTCCATCCCTTCTCCAGGTGATCTTCCAAACCAGGAATCAAACCCAGGTCTCCCACATTGCAGGTGGATTCTTTACCAGCTGAGCCACAAGGGAAGCCCNTGGTGTTGGAGAAGACTCTTGAGAGTCCCTTGGACTGCAAGGAGATCCAACCAGTCCATCCTAAAGGAGATCAGTCTTGGGTGTTCATTGGAAGGACTGATGTTGAAGCTGAAACTCCAATACTTTGGCCACCTGATGGGAAGAGCTGACTCATTTGAAAAGACCTTGAGGGATGATATGGGGAGGGAAGTAGGAGGGAGTTCAGGATGGGAACATGTGTACACCTGTGGTGGATTCATGTTGAGGTATGGCAAAGCAAATACAATATTTTAAACTATCTCACCTACAATTAAAATAAATAAAAATATATTTTTAAAAAGAAAAGAAAAGACCCTGAGGCTTGGAAAGATTGAGGGCAAGAGGATAAGGAGACAACAGAGGATGAGATGACTGGATAGCATCACAGACTCAGTGGACATGAGTTTGGTTAACTCTGGGAGTTGGTGATGGACAGGGAGGCCTGGCGTGCTGTGGTTCATGGGGTCACAAAGAGTCAGACATGACTGAGGGACTGAACTGAACTGAACTGAACTATGGAAAAAAATATTCCTGTGTGTCTAGTCTCCTCTCATATATGTGCTCCAGTTCTGGCACTACTGATCACCAAATGTGTGATGTTTTTTCCTACAAAAACAACTCTCAGATTCTTAGGACACCAGCTGAGTGCCCTAAAATTTAACTCGATTCCAAGGCTATCTGCCTAGATATAGTATCAGATCCCACAGTTATGGGCTCAATTCCCAAGACTACCCCTTCTCTTCAGATGCTAATTCCAAGTCCAGCTTGTCACTTGTGAGTTAGAAATCACAAGTTTCTATGACTCCTTCCACAGCTTCCATTAATTTGCTAGGGCAGCTCACAGTGCTCAGGAAAATTATTTCCTAGATTACCCAGTTATTTTAAAAGGCTGTAACTCAGGAACATCCAGATGGCAGAGATGCATGGAGCAAGGTATGGAGGAAAGGGTACAGAGCCAGGGTTTCCATGGTCTCTGGGAACCACTCTCCCCAAAACCCTATGTGTTCACCAACTCAGAATCTCTCTGAACCCTGTCCATTTAGTTTGTATGGAGGGCTCATTACACAGGTAATTTGATTAAATTATTAACCATAGGTGACTTAATCAATCTCTAGCGTCTCTCCGCCCTTGGAAATCAGGGGATAAAGAGGAAAATCACAATACTCTAATTCTGATTGTTTCCTCTAGCAACCAGCTCCCATCCTTAACTAGCCTAAGGGCTTTCCAAAAGTCACCTTATTAACAAATTCAGGTATGGTTGAAAGTGGCTTAGAATGAAGAGCAAAAGACACCTTCATCTCTTTCATCATTTTAGAAATTCCAGTGTCTTCAGGAGCTCCATTCCAGACATAGGGACAAACACCAAGTATATATTTTTTACTGTAAATCACAATGGCACACACACATACACAAAAATCAGTAGCTCTAGTGAAGATACTAAAGCATAAAGTACAACCAACAGAACAAGTACCACTAAGTAACGCAGCCTTAGAAGAGCAAAAGTCTTCCAGGTACCACTTTAATGATCAAATTTTGATAGCAAGTAGACAAACTTAGGTATTTTGGACTAACCTTCTATCTGCCGTTAGTTTTTTATTGGAGTATTTATGTGGTAAAGTATTATTATCACTGTGTGTAGGCTTATAAAATAAATGTACCAATCATTTGTATGCAGCATGAAAAATTAGATGTGTGAAAGGCTTTACGAGCAGAATTTGTTCAGGTTGTTAATTCTTTCTTTCCCAAGGAGTGAGTTAAAATATATGGACACAGGCGATTTAGATGGCCGCTGGGTCTGCTCCACTCTTTCCTTCTCTATTGTTCCCCACCCTTCTTTTCTCTACTCATCACCTATATCTCACGGTATGATCATCAACCTTTGGTTTTATTCCACGAGTTGTATTACCATTTTAATAAATTTTGCTTCTCCAGTTTCTTTTTTGTTCAAACTTTTATTTCACTCATTGGATTCTTCCATTTGCATTTGTCCCATTTATGTCATCACTGTATTGAATTATGTCCTCAGTTATTTCTCTTTACTTCCTCAGTTTTCTTTTCTTCTTTAGTTATTTCTGCTCTGGTTATTTGTTCCGAAAGGAAATTCTGCATTTGGTATTTACTAGTTTCTTATTTTTTTGAGGAAAATATCTTGACACATTAATGTATTGAGACAGACTCTTACTTAACAAATTGAATTACAGTTTAAAAATCATTAGTCTCTTTTCCTTTCTCATATAAGTTTTATGCATTAAAAAACCTCAATATGTGGTAGAGATCTATTAGGAAACTTTACTAAACCTTCTGGATAGATGTGGTATTCATCCATCTACTTAACAAATGTACTATCAGGTGCTTTGCTAGATTCATGGAGTTCTGCTGTGAAAAAAAATCATAAATAACCATTTGTTTCATGGAGCTTACAGACTAGTGGAGAAAATAAATATTGGCTAAATCATTGAACTAATAATTATTTGAATACAAATTTATCAAGTGTTTCAGGGAATAAGCCACACCCCTCCTGGACTACTTTGCTCCTCATTCTAAACAGGAAAAATCTAGCCTAAACCCTCTTTTTTTCTGGCTTTTTTTTAGACATTGTAGCATCTTATAGGTCTCTTTAACACTTACTACAAATATAATTCAGCCACTAATTGTGCAATTAGTTGAGTAATGGCTCTCTCTCCCCAAAACATAATTTCCAAGGCTGCAGGAACAGCATCAGTCATATTCATTAATGACTCCCTAGTGTTTAACAATAAGGCCTCACACTGAGTAGGTATAATATAGATGTTTGTTGAAGAAATGAATATCATATTCTTTCTCTAAAGCAATCCTATGGGATATGACTTCAGATTGGCCTTTACTCTCTTGCCATTTTAGGAACGCATTTTGATGTCTGGACACACTGCTTCCTAATGGTACAGCTGAATCTGGGAGGCAGAGTGTTAAATGATACAATTTACATATTGAGCAAGTATTGTCTACTTATGGAGCTCAAAGCTGGTCTTAGAAGTTATGGTGAATACAAATAAATATAAAACAAAGGATCTTTTTGAAAGTCTCAGCTTGTAGGCTTTGGTTGATTATTCTGTGTTAGGATAGGTTGGAGGTTAAACATTCTGCCCCCTTGCATTTTAGAAATTAAAAAGACATTGATACTGGTTTAAAAGAACGTCTTTTGAATTTTCAGACTCAAGATTCCTTTACATTCTTAAAAATTCTTGAGAATATGAGAAGTGTTTTGCTATACATGTTATATTTACAGTCATTTTCTCTGTTAGAAGTTAAAACAGAATTGAAATATTAACTCATTAAAAAAACTGAAATAAGTCCATTACATATTAATGGAAATAGTAGATTTTTATGAACAATAATTACATTTTCCAAAACACAATGAAAAGGTGGCATTGTTTAATCTTATTTGCATATCCCTTTACTGTCTGCTTATCAGTAGACAGTTGAATACTCACAGAGAAATAAAGAATGAAATCTTTCAGTTTAAGTAAATTAATTTAGAAATGCATGCTGATGAGTTGTTGAGTTTGTTCTTTTATCTAGTGATGCCAGTTGTCAAACAAAAAGTTGCTGTGATCACTGGATAACTGAAAGGAGCAGGGATGAAGTGAGAAAGTTCCAGGTTTCACAGTCACATAAATCTACCTTCAAATTTCAATTTTATGAATGCACTGACAATATTTACTCAGCTGTTTTACCTCTGAGCCTTAGTTTCCTCGTTTGTAAGAGATGTAGTAATGCTTACATTAAATGGTACTTGATAGAATTAAATGAAATAAAGTATATGGAATGGCTGGCACATTGTTTGCTTTCAGACTATAGTTAGTTCTTTTTCCTCTTTCTCTCCCCAATCCCCAAATCGTTAAACAATTTAACAGAATTTAAGCATAATAGGCATTGTATTTGTAAGTATGGTTAATCATTCTGTGCATTAGACATGTTATTGACATTCATAAAATATTTTGTGTAATTTCATAATATAAATATTATCAACTAATGTCTGTGAATCTTTGGGAAATGTCAAGGATGTTACTGTGATTACTCTCAAGATGCCTGATATCCAGTTGAAAAGACAAGACTCACAGACTGGAAACCTTAGGAACCTACAAACCTATAAGTAAGTGGGAGTACATAGGACAAAGTACAAAGCTTATATCAAAGCTGAGAGATTATGAAATAAGGTGATTTAAACCAAAGAAGGTCAGCCTCCAGAGATTCCATGGAGAATGACCTGAATATATTAAATGTACATGCCCAGTCCAATATATGCATATTTGATGGGATTTTTGTGGTCTAAATATGGCAAAACTTCAGATGAGAGCAATTCTGATTTTAATTTCTAGTATTTCCCTTAGGAGTCATGAGACTTTCAGTAATTATGAGTTCAGAGCTTCATTTACTTACCTAATAGAATTATAATAAAGGTTATGATATGCAAAATAGTAATAATAATAATACGTATCCATCAGGTTACTACAGAAGATTGCATATTATAATGAATGAAAGACCTCAGCACTGTGGTAGGCATATAGTAAATACTCAATAAATATTAGATATCATCAATATTATGCTGTGAGTATATATTCATCTGGAGTGTAGAATGGTAGCCATGTTTCTTGAATCATTCATGGCAATCCTAATTTTGCTTTTAACGTTTGTCAGATGATATTTCAGATATCCCAGTTTTTTGAAACCACTCACTACAATAAGATAGCTGAGAAAATTTCATATCAAAGGAGCCACATGATGAATATATTATTTTAATTATCTGAGAAGTTTGTTCTACTTTTTCATTCTGCTCTAAGAGGCTTCTGCTGCTGTCCTAGCCCTTCCTTCCTTGGCTGGATGACACTTGCCAGCTATGAAGGACATTTGCACACTATGCATGCGGGACTGAGTGAGGCTTTTAAGCTCTAGTGCTAATTGCTGCCAACATCTGTCCTTCATCACCCTGTATTTCCAGCTCTGAAACAAGTCCCAATTTCTGTATGTTTTCCTTGATCTTATCCTCCCCTTGAATTTGGCACAGAGCTTTGCACCCAAGTAGATATCTTAGCTATTGATCCATGTATTGCAACATTATTGGCTAAGTCTTCACAGCTGTGTATTGACCTTTTGCTCTCTCTTGACCAAACTTCAGTTAGACTTCTCTCCTTCCTATGAGTCCCCAAACTCATCTTGGCCCACAAGCCTGAGAAAGCACTAAAAGTGGAACCTGTTCCTTATTAGGTCTCCTGGGAATCAGCAAGGTTCTTTTCCTGTCGAAACCTATTGTCATTTCTTCTTGTTTGTCTGAATTCCTTTGCTAAGATTCTTTTCATTTTTGCTTACCACTCCTTACCTTATGAGGGCTTCCCTGGCGGCTCAGATGGTAAAGAATCTGTCTGCCTGCAATGTGGGAGATCCAGGTTGCGTCCCTTGGTCTGGAAGATCCTCTAGAGAAGGGACTGTCTATCCATTCCAGTGGAGAATTCCATGGACAGAGGAGTCTGGTAACTACAGTCCATGGGCCACAAAAAGTCAGACACGACTGAGAGTGAGTAACACACCTTATGTTATAAAAGAACAGTTTTTCTTTGTTGATTTTGAGATGTTTGCAGATTTTTGAGATTGGAATTTAGTCCCTAGTGCAATAGTCTTTCTTCTCAATAAAAGTTCTTCTTGTCTAGGTTAGGATTGTCTTTTGGCAAAATCATGGTTCTGCTGTCCTGGGAAATTCCTCAGTATTTTGGCTGATTCTTGACAAAAATACCCAGCAACATTTTCTCACAAGGCCTATTGTCTTGGCCCTAACTGGATAAAAGTGAAGTTAATTGGATAAAAGTGACTGGTCGCTCAGTTGTGTCTGACTCTTTGTGACCCTATGGACCCCAGAGGCCTTCCAGGGTCCTCTGTCTTTGGGATGCTCCAGGCAAGAATACTGGAGTGTGTTGCCATTTCCTTCTCCAAGGGACCTTTGCCAACCAGAGTTCAAACCCAGGTCCCCCACATTGCAGGCAGATACTTTATCATCTGAGCCACCAGGGAAATTCTCCATTTTTCCTTGCAGTTCCCAATGTTTTGGCTGATTCTTGACAAAAATACCCAGCAACACTTTCTCATAAGTTCTGTTGTTTTGGCCCTAACTGGATGGATACGGGTTACTAGATACAACAATTGTGTTAAATTTGGAACATATTTCCTTTCAGATAAATGAAGATCACCACGCTACGTTAAGCAAAAGTCTAAAAATCTTCCCGAGTTTAGGGGAAAGTATTGTGTGATTCAATATAAAGAACAACTGGTTGAGTATCAAATGGTCTGCGGGAGGAAAAGAAATAATTATTTGGTCAACTCATCATTTCATTTACTCTGCTTAAATGTCAGTTATATCAATTGAGTTAAGGCAGGGTTTTGTAGATTAGTTTCCATACTGAATTTAATTAATATGTTGGTTCACAGGCTTAATATAGGAATTACTGCTTTGTTTTTCCAGACCCATTGAGGCTATTCAGTTCAGTTCAGTTCATTTCACTGTCATGACCAACTCTTTGAGACACAATAGACTGCAGCATGCTAGGCTTCCCTGTCCATCACTAACTCCCGGAGCTTGCTCAAACTCGTGTCCATGGAATTGGTGATGCCATCCAACCATGTCATCCTCTGTTGTGCCCTTCTTCTCCCATCTTCAACTTTTCTCAGCATCAGGGTCTTTTCCAATGAGTTCTTCGCATCAGGTGGCCAGAGTATTGGAGTTTCAGCTTCGACATCAGTCCCTCCAATGAATATTCAGGACTGATTACCTTTAGGATTGATTGGTAGGATTTCCTTGCAGTCCAAGGGATTCTCGAAAGTATTCTCCAACACCACAATTCAAAAGCATAAATTCTATGCTCAGCTTTCTTCACAGTCCAACTCTCCCATCCATACTTGACTACTGGAAAAGCCATAGCCTTGATTAGACACACCTTTGTTAGCAAAGAAATGTCTCTACTTTTTAATATGCTGTCTAGGTTGGTCATAGCTTTTCTTCCAGGAGCAGGAATCTTTTAATTTCATGGCTGAAGTCATCATCTGCAGTGATTTTGGAGCCCAAGAAAATAAAGTCTCTCACTGTTTCCATTGTTTCCCCATCTATTTGCCATGAAGTGATGGGACCAAATGACATGATCTTAGTTTTCTGAATGTTGAGTTTTAAGACAATGTTTTTACTCTCCTCTTTCACTTTCATCAAGAGGCTCTTTACTTCCTCTTCACTTTCTGCCATAAGGGTGATGCCATCTGCTTATCTGAGGTTATTGATATTTCTCCCAGCAATCTTGAGTCCAGCTTGTGCTTCATCCAACCAGGCATGCTTCATCATATACTCTTCATTTAAGTTAAATAAGTAGGGTGAAAATACACAATCTTGACTTACTCCTTTCCCAGTTTGGAAGCAGTCCATTGTTCCACGTCTGATTCTAACTGTTTCTCCTTGCCTGCATACAGATTTCTCAGGAGGCAGGGTAAGTTGGTCTGGTATTCACATCTCTTAAAGAATTTTCCACAGTTTGTTGTGATCCACACAGTCAAAGACTTTGGTGTAGTCAATAAAGAAGAAGTAGATATTTTTTTCTGGAATTCTTCTGCTTTTTCTATGATCCAATGGATATTGGCACTTTTGTCTCTTTTTCCTCAACCTTTTCTAAATCTAGCTTGAACATTTGGAAGTTCACAGTTCACATATTGCTGAAGCCTAGCTTGGAGAATTTTGAGCATTACTTTGCTAGTGTGTGAGATGAGTGCAATTCTGCGGTAGTTTGAACAGTCTTTGGCATTGCCTTTCTTTGGGATTGGAATGAAAACTGACCTTCTCCAGTCCTGTGGCCACTGCTGAGTTTTCCAAATTTGCTGGCATATTGAGTGCAGCACTTTCACAGCAGCATCTTTCAGGATTTGAATGAGTTCCACTGGAATTCCATCACCTCCACTAGCTTTGTTCATAGTGATGCTTTCTAAGGCCCATTTGACTTCACATTCTAGGATGTCTGTCTCTAGGTGAGTATCACACCATCGTGGCTATCTGGGTCATGAAGATCTTTTTTGTATAGTTTTCCTGTGTGTTCTTGTCACCTCTTCTTAATATCTTTTGCTTCTCTTAGGCCCATAACAATTCTGTCCTTTATTGTGTCCATCTTTGCACGAAATGTTCCCTTGGTATCTCTAATTTTCTTGAAGAGATCACTAGTCTTTCCCCTTCTATTGTTTTCCTCTATTTCTTTGCACTGATCATTTAGAAAGGTTTTCTTATTTCTCCTTGCTATTCTTTGGAATTCTGCATTCAAATGGGTATATCTTTCCTTTTCTCATTTGCCTTTTGCTTCTCTTCTTTTCTCAGTTATTTGTAAGGCCTCCTCAGAAAACTATTTTGCCTCTCTGCATTTATTTTTCTTGCAGATGTTCTTGATCACTACCTCCTGTACAATGCCAAGAACCTCTGTCCATAGTTCTTCAAGCACTCTTTCTATCGGATCAAATCCCTTGAGTCTATTTGTCACTTCCACTGTATAATTTTTAGGCATTTGATTTAGGTCATACCTGAATGGTCTAGTGGTTTTCCCTACTTTCTTGAAATCTGAATTTGACAATAAGGAGTTCATGATCTGAACCACAGTCAGCTCCCAGTCTTGTTCTTGCTGACCGTATAGAGCTTCTCCATCTTTGGCTGCAAAGAATATAATAAATCTGACTTTGGTATTGACCATCTGGTGATGTGCATGTAGAAAGTCATCTCTTGTGTTGTTGGAAGAGGGTATTTGCTATGACCAGTGCATTCTCTTGTCAAAACTCTGTTAGCCTTTGTCTTGCTTTCTTTTGTACTCCAAGGCCAAACCTGCCTCTTACTCCAGGAATCCCTTGACCTACTTTTGCATTCCAGTCCCCTATCATGAAAAGGACATTTATTTTAGGTGTTAGTTCTAGAAGGCTGTGTAGGTCTTCATAGAAACATTTAGCTTCTTTGTCATTAGTGGTTCAGGCACAGACGTGGATTAGTGTAATAGTGAATGGTTTGCTTTGTAAACCAACAGAGATCATTCTGTCGTTTTTGAGATTGCACCCAAGTACTGCATTTTGGACTCTTTTGTTGACTGTGATGGCTACTCCATTCCTTCTAAAGGACTCTTGCCCACAGTAGTAGATATAATGGTCATTTGAGTTAAATTCACCCATTTCAGTCCATTTTAGTTCAGTGATTCCTAAAATGTCAATGTTCACTCTTGCCTTCTCTTGTTTGATCACTTCCAATTTGCAAGATTCATGGACCTAACATTCCAGGTTCCTATCCAATATTGTTCTTCACAGCATTCTACTTTACTTCCGACACCAATCACATCCACAGTTGGGTGTTGCTTTCACTTTGGCTCTGTCTCTTCATTCTTTCTGGAGTTATTTCTCCATTGATCTCCAGTAGCATATTGAGCATCTACCTACCTGGAGAGTCAGCTTTCAGTGTCATATCTTTTTGCCTTTTCATACTTTTCATGGGGTTCTCAAGGCAGGAATACTGAAGAGGTTTGCCATTCCCTTCTCCAGTGGACCACGCTTTGTCAGAACACTCCACCATGACCCATCCATCTTGGGTGGCTGTAAAGGCATGGCTCATAGTTTCATTGAGTTAGACATGGCTGTGGTCCATGTGATCAGTTTGTTTAATTTTCTGTGATTGTGATTTTCATTCTCTCTGTCTTCTGATGGATAAGGATAAGAGGCTTTATGGAAGCTTCCTGATGGGAGAGACTGACTGGGTCTTGTTCTGATAGATGGGACATTGCTCAGTAAATCTTTAATTCAATTTTCTGTTGATGGGTGGGGCTGTGTTCCCACCCAGTATTTGGCCTGAGGACAAAATGTGGTAAGGGTACTGAAGATCAGTCAGTTCAGTTCAGTCACTCAGTTGTGTCTGACTCTGTGACCCCCGTGGACTGCAGCACACCAGGCCTCCCTGTCCATCACCAGTTTCTGGAATTTACTCAACTTCATGTCCATTGACTCAGTGCTACCATCTCATCCTCTGTCATCTGCTTGTCCTGCCTTCAATCTTTCACTCCATCACGGTCTTTTCAAAGGAATCAGCTCATCACATCAGGTGGCCAGAGTATTGGAATTTCAGCTTTAACATCAGTCTTTCCAATGAACATTCAGGACTGATTTCCTTTAGGACTGATGAGTTGGATCTCCTTGCAGTCCAAGGTAGTCTCAAGAATCTTCTCCAACACCACAGTTCAAAAGCATCAATTCCTTGTCACTCAGCTTTCTTTATAATCCAACTCTCACATCCACACATGACTTGGAAAAACTATAGTCTTGACTAGATAGACCTTTGTTGACTAAGTAATGTCTCTGCTTTTTAATATGCTTTGTAAGTTGATCATAAATTTTCTGCCAAGGAGTAAACATATTTTTATTTCATGGTTACAGTCACCATCTGCAGTGATTTTGGAGTCCAAAAAAAAAAAAAAATAATAAAGCCTGCTACTGTTTCCACAGTTTCTCCATCTATTTGCCATAAAGTGATGGAACCATATGCCATGATCTTAGTTTTCTGAATTTGAGCTTTAAGCCAACATTTTAAATCTCCTCTTTCACTTTCATCAAGAGAATCTTTAGTTCCTCTTCACTTACTGCCATAAAGGTGGTGTCACCTGTATATCTGAGGTTATTGATATTTCTACTGGAAATCTTGATTCCAGCTTGTGCTTCTTCCAGCCCAGCGTTTCTCATGATGTACTTTGCATATACATTAAATAAGCAGGGTGACAATATATAGCCTTGACGTATTCCTTTTCCTATTTGGAATCAGTCTGTTGTTCCATATCCAGTTCTAACTGTTGCTTCCTGACCTGCATGCAGGTTTCTCAAGAGGCAGGTCAGTTGGTCTGGTATTCCCATTTCTTTCACATTTTTCCACAGTTTATTCTGATCCACACAGTCAAAGGCTTTGGCATAGTCAATCAAGCAGAAAAAGGTGATTTTCTGGAACTCTCTTGCTTTTTTGATGATCCAATGGATGTTGGCAATTTGATCTCTGGTTCCTCTACCTTTTCTAAAACCAGCTTGAACATCTGGAAGTTCACTGTTCATGTATTGTTGAAGTCTGGCTTGGAGAAATTTGAGCATTACTTTGCTAGCGTGTGAGATGAGTGCAACTGTGTGGTAATTTGAGCATTCTTTGGCTCTATCTTTCTTTGGGATTGGAATGAAAACTGACTTTTTCCAGTCTTGTGGCCACTGCTGGGTTTTCCAAATTTGCTGATATGTTGAGTGCAGCACTTTAACAGCATCATCTTTTAGGATTTGAAAGAGCTCAACTGGAATTCCATCACCTCCAGTAGCTTTGTAGTGATGCTTCCTAAGGCCCACTTGACTTCATATTCCAGGATGTCTGGCTCTAGCTGAGTAATCACACCATTGTGATTATCTGGGTCATGAAGATATTTTTTGTATGGTTCTTCTGTGTATTCTTGCCACCTTTTCTTAATATCTTCTGCTTCTGTTCAGATGATCAACACCAAAATCATATACATTATATTCTTTGCAGGTAAAGATGGAGAAGCTCTATACAGTCAGCAAAAACAAGACTGGGAGCTGACTGTGGCTCAGGCAATAAACTGCTTATTGCCAAATTCAGACTTAAGATGAAGAAAGTAGGGAAAACCTCTAGACCATTCAGGTATGACCTAAATCAAATCCCTAACAACTATACAGTGGAGGTGAGAAACAGATTTAAGGGACTAGATCTGATAGACAGAGTGCCTGATGAACTATGGAAGTTCATGACATTGTACAGGAGATAGGGAGCAAGACCTTACCAAAGAAAAAAAATGCAGAAAAGCAAAATGGTTGTCTGAGGAAGCCTTGCAAATAGCTGTGAAAAGAAGAGAAGCAAAAAGGAAAGGAGAAAAAGAAAGATATACCCATTTGAATACAGAGTTCCAAAGAATAGCAAGGAGAGACCAGAAGCCATTCCTCAGTCATCAGTGCAAAAAAATAGAGGAAAACAATGGAATGGGAAAGACTAGAGATCTCTTCACGAAAATTAGAGGTACTGAAGATGAAGGACTTTAAAAGGACTTGTGCAGGCACTGCTGCATTCAGTGCCCCTGACCCTGAAGCAGGCCACTGTTGACCCACGCCTCTGCTGGAGACTCATGGACACTCACAGGTAAGTTTGGTTCAGTCTCTTTTGTGGATACTGTTCCTTTCTCCTGGCTCCTGGTACACACAAAGTTTTGTTTGTTCTTCCCAAGAGTCTATTTCTGCAGACTTGTGGAAGTTCTGTAATCAAATCCCACTGGCCTCCAAAGTCAGATTCCCTGGGGGTTCTCAGTCCCTTTGCCAGATCCCCAGGTTGGGAAATCTATTGTGGGTCCAGGAACTTTCTTAACAGTGTGAGAATTTCTTTGATATAATTGTTCTGTGGTTTGTGGGTTGTCTGCTCAGCAGCTCTATGGTGGGGCTAAAGGCAACCTCCTCCAAGAAAGCTTATACCACATGCTGCGTGATGCATGTCTGCTGCAGTCCGTGCCCCTTCCCCCATGTCAGGCCACCCATGCCTCCACAGGAGACACTCAAACTCTCAAAAGCAGGTCTGACTCAGTTTCTGTAGGGTATCTGGGTCCTGGTGCACACAAGGTTTTTTTTTTTTTTTGAGCAATCTGAGTATTCCTGGTGGGTATGGGTTTTGATTCTAAATGTGATTTTGCCCCTCTCACCATCTTGCTGGGGTATCTCCTTTGCCCTTGGAAGTGAAGTATCTATTTTTTTTGGTGAGATCCAACATTCTTCTAACTATGGTTGTCCATCGAGTTGCAGTTTTGGAGTGCTTGCAGAAGATGAGCACACGTCTTTCTACTCCACCACCTTGTTTATTTTACAAAGTGTAATTTTATAAATTGTGTTTTACTATCCAACTAATTAGAGTATAAGGAAATAATTGACAGTCAAGCTTTGACTCCAATTCTATTAGCAATATTTCCCCAAAATTACATTATCATTTTACATTAGTAAGTTAGATAAAAAAATTATTGTCCATTATCTTCACCTCATTACACAGTTAAAGTGAGAGACAAAATACATTTCTAGAAGAAATAAGCCAGAATACTAATTATAACAATATATGATTTTCATAGTTTTATATCATTGCTTATTAGTATTTAGCTTTCATAGGTCGTTAAGATACTCTTTGGATAATTTCAACTTTATGTTTAGAGTCCTTCATTTTTTTTTTGTATTACCTCCAGAAGGTATTGTTTCATTACCCTTATATCCAGAGCCTTCTGAAAAAGGGACAAAAAAATGTCCTTTTTATGCTATCCAATAGAATAGACCACACAGAAGACTATTAAATTTAAAGCTAAAATTATTAAAGTTGAGTAAAATTAAACATTTTATTTCTCCAAGGCCCCAGGCATACCTCAATAGCTCAATAGTCTTGGTAGCCTGTGATTACTGTATTAATGCCAGATAGAAGATACTCATCACAGAAAGTTCTATCTAACAGTCCTGCTCCACATTCCTTCCAGGCTTGTTATTTTCCATTCTCACCCAGAAAATTCTGTTCTTGCCAAATTAGACCCCTTTCTATCTTCTGACAGGCTGCACCTTGTATGTTTTTATCCATTTTGATCAATGTAACAGTATGACATGAAGTACTTCTACTACTCCAAGAATTCCTGTACTTATTCATATAAAAAATATGAAGTTTTGTTTTATCCCAAGAAGCCTGTTAGGTATTAGAGAAATAAAAACAAGAAACATAGTCCTTGCCATACAAGGTCACAGTCTGATAGGGGAGAGTGACAGGTAGGTGAGTGAGTATAGATGGCAGCTGCAAAGACAGAAGTAGGCAGTGAGTTTCATGGGAGAACATGAGCACTTCTATCAGAAGTTAGAAGACAGTCAGGCAGTGCTCCTGAAAAAATGGTGTATGATCTGAACTTAGAAGCATAGAGGAAGTTAGGAAAATGAAATGAAGCAGAATGGAGGAGAGTAGAGGGCTCTGAGGAGTATGAGCGAGCTGGGAATTTTGCAGTGCTTTCAGTAGCTAGATTTCAGCTTGCCGGGAGCTCACTCCATTAGAGCAGGCCACTTGGATCATGCCAGAGCTCAAACGCCATGTTGAGAATGTGGGCTCTATTTGCAAACCAAAAAAGCCACTGACAGATTGAATGCAGGCCTGTGACAGGATCAGATCTGTGTTTTTGCCAAGATCACCCTAGAAACAAAGAGGAAAGAAGTTGAGTATAAGCCATTTAGAAGACCTCTTCATAATCTAGGTGGCAAGTAATAAGGATCTAAATTAGTGTAGTGACTGTTGCATAGAGGGAGTTTTGAGAGATTAAAATGTGTAATATATCGGTAACAGTTGTTTGGTACTGGAATGAAGGTCCATTTTCAAACTTCTAGCAATTCTGAAAAGCCCAAATGCCATCTTCAGATTTATTTCCCATCTGGGAATCTCTGCTTTTAAATTCCTATAACATTTATTTACTTATATTTGGTAATAATTTCCACTCAGTTCTTCGATACCAAAGACTATAGTTTGCTTCCTAGTATCGCTTATAGTGAATAACCCAATTCTTTGCTTTATTTTATAAAATAAAGCCCAGGTGGCTGCAGTGTCAGGGGCTGTGGCCAGGAGGAGCCACCATGTGTCCGAGGCCAGGGGCGGCGACTGGGAAGAGCCACCCCGCGCCTGAGCCCAGGGACAGTGGCCAGGAGGAGCCACCATGCACCTGAGGCCAGAAGTGGCCCCCCAGGCCAGAGGCGGCGCCTGAGGCCAGGGGTGGTGGCCAGGAGGAGCATCCCAACATCCAAGGAGCTGTGGCTGCATAAGCAAAGGAGGGCCTAGAGGAGCTATCCCACGTTGAAAGTCAGGAAGGGCGGTGGTGTGGAGATAACCCTCATCCAAGGTAAGGAGCAGTGGCTGNATTAGTTTGGTTTAGTTCTGCTCTCTAATTCAGTTATAACCTGTTTGAGGCAGTAATCAAGTTTTGTATTTCCTTATCTCTCATAATGCCTGGTATGCCTGGGACTGTAGAAAATGATTCAATGAATATTTAAAGGGTGATATTCCATGATTTAGGTTTAACTTTTCATAAAGGCTGAAGGGAGCATTATAAGATTTCTCAAAGCCTCTAATATAACCATACTGAAGATCAAATGGATTTGGAGATGGTAATCTTCCCATTGAAAGGTCTGCTGATTCCCATGTCATGCAAACCCAGCCAGTTCCCTCTTTGGTTCCAGCATACATTTCAAGCAGATGATATGCTCTGTAAGCAGCAGCAATTGCTATGGTACAGATCGCCTCTCACCATCATAAAGCAGCACTCAGAGAGAGTGCCCATGGACTAAAAAACATTTGTGGAAAGAAACCAGCTGTGTCTCTAACCTATAGGAAATGTTTTTGGAAAAATACAGGTCTGACTATTTCCACAGTGCTTCTTCTGAACAGAAATGGGAACTGTGGACTTCATGTTATTAATTTAATTAATCTTAAGCAGGGGATTAAAGTCCCCAAATGGTCAGAAAGCCATAGTGCCTCCATGAGTATATGTCATAGGTCTGTGTGTGTGGCAAGTGGCTTTCAGATTTCAGATTATCTCATCCCAGGGCTTTGGTTATTTATGGCAATAAGTAAGTGTGCATAAGCATACACTGTTATTTATTATATAAATGCCCATCAAATGCTATCCAGCATCCTCATTTTTACTGCTTTTAAAAAAATTTTTTTTGAGAACCACCTTCTCTCAAGTTGACCTTACAGAAATGTATTCCTGTGTGTTAAACTGCCTTCTTGGAGCACTGACTCTTACATGCTTAGAGTGAGATTTCTGTCATGTTGCAAAGAGGCATTTTCCTTGGTGACACAGAGCCATTCTCCAGGCTCAAAATGCTTCCCACATGCAGCTGCCTGCTGCTTTGTTCCTATTGCTGTCACCCAAGGTGTGCTACTTCTTGTTTGTCTAGCATGGGTGAGTCAATGTGACAGTGGCAATTAGTTCTCAATACTGAATGAATTATAAAGAAAGCACAGAAAGCCAAAACTCAGGAAGAAAGGTGCTGTTTGAAGGATAGTGAAGCTTATTCTAAACCTATGTTTGTTTTTAATCACAGATGAATAACACCAACAGCATCATCTCATACACATTGCCTGCAAGAGTGGGTCTTAGTTGAGTCAATGCTGAATACTTTATTTAGATTGCAAATTATCTAGCTACCTCAGCAGACTGCAAAATCAACTGGAAGCTTTTCAGGATTTAATTAAGCGGGACAAAAGAAAGTCCCAATAATAACAGTGTGAAACTGCCAGAGAAAAATTATGGATACAAAGGGAAAAATCATCAGTAATTAACCCCAATCTGCAACTGCAGAGGAGATTCCAAAACAAGAGGGAAGCACATGCAAATAATACTAAATTTGCTTGTCTTGACTGATTTCATCCTGTTTAACTTAACTATAAATTCACAAAAACAGTGATTCAACTGCTAGGGAGAAAATGCTCCATGTATTAATTTCCCAAACCTTAATAAGGGAGATAAGTTTAGTGTGAGCTTTTCTGCTTACTTCATGGTTGGATTTTTACAGTGTTACAAGTTATCATCCCCTGCTGAGACACTGTGAGGAAAAAGAAAAAAAAAAAAAAAAAGATATGGTGTTTTAGGGTTGAAGAAAAGAAGGAATTTTGTGCAAATAGATCTGCTAAGATATTAATTTCCCCACCACTTGTCAACCTGGAAAACTTGTCCTCTTTTTCAAAATTTAAGCTAATTTATCATCTTCTTTAATGACACCTTCCATGACCCCCCAGGATTTGTCTGCTCTTAACATTTTTGAACCATCTCCTTTAATTAGTGTTCTCCCATTGGCTTATGATTATTTTTTATCTGTTGTGACTCACTTTTGTTTTCAGTTCTTTTAGGGGTTAGTCTAGATCTCATATTATTCATCATTGTGTTTCAGCTCCTAGTACAATGCCTGGCCACATACTAGTTTCTTAATAAAAGATTTAAGATATTAATTTCTGAAGTTTGTACTCCCATGCCATTAGGGATACTACAGATGCTAAAAAGTTAAATTCATATAACAAAGTACCATTAATTACATATTAGAATGAGTTTATTTTCAATAAAAATTCAATATCACAAACAGACTGAGATTATGAGAAAATCATCTTGAAAATAAAAAGAAATATGCCATGAATCAAAGAAATCTTTGCTTCCTAAATACCTATAATATATTAACATTTCCAAGTAGATTCTGAGAGTTTGGTAAATATTGATTGATAGAAGTCTGTTGTCTGTTGTTGGAATAATATAATTATAGAGGTAAAGATAGTGGCTAGTAAAGTTTTATATTCAGAATTTTGAGATTTAGGGAAGTTAAATTGATTAAATGGTCCTGCAAATCATACAACAGGACACATAGTAAAGCTGTTTTTGTTGAANTCTGAGAGTTTGGTAAATATTGATTGATAGAAGTCTGTTGTCTGTTGTTGGAATAATATAATTATAGAGGTAAAGATAGTGGCTAGTAAAGTTTTATATTCAGAATTTTGAGATTTAGGGAAGTTAAATTGATTAAATGGTCCTGCAAATCATACAACAGGACACATAGTAAAGCTGTTTTTGTTGAATTATCAGTTTATCAGTTATCAGATTTGTATGATACTTTATTCATCATATATGTATGTATATATATATATATCAGTTCAATTCAGTTCAGTCGCTCAGTTGTGCCCAACTCATTGAGATTCCATGAACTCCAGCATGCCAGGCCTCTCTGTTCATCACCAACTCCCGGAGTTTACCTAAACTCATGTCCATTGAGTCAGTGATGCTATCTAACCATCTCATCCTCTGTCATCCCCTTCTCCTCCTGCCTTCAATCTTTCCCAACATCAGAGCCTTTTCAAAGAGTCAGCTTTTTGTATAAGGTGGTCAAAATATTGGAGTTTCAGCTTCAACATCAGTCCTTCCAATGAACACCCAGGGCTGATTTCCTTTGGGATGGACTCCTCTGGTATGCATCCTAATGCTTGAAGAAATTCAAATTTTAAAACTTTTGGAGTTATTATTTCAAAATTGCTTCCTAAAAATATGGGAAATGCACAGTTTTATCTATTTGTTAGGTAAACTACAAATCATGTAGATAAACTGGCTTTTATTTAGATGCCTCATTGTGATGATGTACAAGAAACCCTTTATATATGCCTGACTATAAAATAGCAACTGTTATTTTCTTTAAATTAATTCAAACTTTATAACCATAATTTCAGGATTTGAAATAGCTCAACTGGTATTCCATCATCTCCACTAGCTTTGTTCATAGTGATGCTTTCTAAGGCCCACTTGACTTCACATTCCAAGATGTCTGGCTCTAGATGAGTGATCATACCATTGTGATTATCTGGGTTGTGAAGATCTCTTTTGTGCAGTTCTTCTGTGTATTCTTGCCACCTCTTCTTAATATCTTCTGCTTCTGACTCTTGAGAGTCCCTTGGACTCCAAGGAGATCCAACCAGTCCATCCTAAAGGAGATCAATCCTGAGTGTTCATTGGAAGGACTGATGTTGAAGCTGAAACTACAATACTTTGGCCACCTGATGCAAAGAGCTTACTCATTTGAAAAGACCCTAATGCTGGGAAAGATTGAGGGCAGGAAGAGAAGGGGATGACAGAGGATGAGATGGTTGAATGGCCTCACTGACTCGAAGGACACAGGTTTAGGTGAACTCCGGGAGTTGATGATGGACAGGGAGGCCTGGTGTGCTGTATAGTTCATGGGGTTACAAAGACCCAGACATGACTGAGCAACTGAACTGAACTGAATCATAATGCCTGGATTGCTTGCTGATTATTTTAAGCTTGATTTTTCCTACAGTGTCAATCTACTGTTGGAATGTTATCTAGTGTTCAATAAACATATTTGTAGTTTAAATAAATGACACATAGTCAGATTTTATAGTGACTCAAAGTATATCTTTTTAAGTGGGGTGTTACTTTGAAAATAATTTGTTAAGCCATTGTTAAAACTGTTATTTTGTGAATTAAAAAGAATTTGGTCTAATGATTGTTTAAGCAAATTCCTGTGCTAATAACATTCTACCATTGTAAATATCAGCTCTGAATGACATTACATATTTCAGTAAAAATAACCCCTTGGTAATTGATTCTTGACTCTTATTCTTTAACTTATTATGAATTGGAATTAGTCTCAGTTGTTTAATTTCCCTGCCTCTGTGCATTTGTTCAAGCTGTTCTCTCCACCTGGAATAACCTTCCTTCATGTTTATATTTAAATCCCTGCCATTTTTTTAAGCTTCAGCTTAATTGTCATTCACATAGTGTACACCAGCATAGTGCCTTACGTTTGCAGGCATCCACTAAGGATCCATAGGCTTTCTGTCCTCCAGGAAGGATTTTATTCTAGTTGAAAGTTATTTCTCCTAGTATACGTCTTAAGTTACTGCACTAAATATTCACTTAATAATACAAATTCAACTAAATGTACATGGATAATATTGGAGATAAAAAGAGACAGAGACACAGAGAGATACAGACATACACAGAGAGAGGAAAATACTGATTTTAGATTGAAGATGATTTTACAGTAACCAGTCATATCCCATTCCTTTCAAAGCAAATGTCCTGTGAGTTCCTAGATTGTTTCCCTTAGCTATTCTCAATTACCTACATCTCAGAAAGTAAAATATCACCACCATGCTGGGCACATTTAACATGACCCCTGTACACAGGCTTATATTTAATTTGGTGATTGACCAATAAAACGATGGTTTGTTTCAACACTGAAGAGAAAACTGGCATAACAGCATTTAATGAACAGCTCTGTCTCTTCAACAAAGTTTGTTTTCTGGAAATTTTAAAGATTATATCCAATATTCCTCGGACTCATCGACTTTCCTATTCTAACTTTCAGCTGAAGTGTGACTTCATTTTTTCAGAATTTACTTCCTCAGACCTTTACTATTGGTCTTAATAGTTATGTGACACGGGCAGAGATTTTCAATGTGTTATTGAACCTGGCTTTTTCTCTTGTTTTCTTATGACTCACTAAGGGAAGTGCAAGGTTCTGATAGCAACTGTTCCAAGAATAAACCATGGGACCTGGACCCACCCTATAGCCTGGAGTAGGGTCATCTGTCCCAGTCAAGCAGATCAGAATCATGGCCAATTGATTATGGTGTGCCATTGTTTCCTCTTCTGCTTAAGGATGATACGATGGTGGTAGGGTTAGTATAATGCACAGGGTCTCTGCATCTATTAAATGCGTTACTATGAATCTCAGAATAATATATGACCCAAAGTAAGTGTTCTGTGTCACTCCTCATTACCATTATAAAGCATGGTTGAATCACTTTGAGTATATCTCCAGGTGACTAGCGGTAAAGAACCCATCTGCTAATGGAAGAGACATAAGAGACATGGGTTCAATCCCTGTGTCAGAAAGATCCCCTAGAGGAGAAAATGGCAACCCACCTCAATATTCTTGCCTAGAGAATCCTATGGACAGGAGAACCTGGTGCCCATAGGGTCGCAAAGAGTCAGACATGATTGAAGTGATTTAANTCAAATTCCTGTGCTAATAACATTCTACCATTGTAAATATCAGCTCTGAATGACATTACATATTTCAGTAAAAATAACCCCTTGGTAATTGATTCTTGACTCTTATTCTTTAACTTATTATGAATTGGAATTAGTCTCAGTTGTTTAATTTCCCTGCCTCTGTGCATTTGTTCAAGCTGTTCTCTCCACCTGGAATAACCTTCCTTCATGTTTATATTTAAATCCCTGCCATTTTTTTAAGCTTCAGCTTAATTGTCATTCACATAGTGTACACCAGCATAGTGCCTTACGTTTGCAGGCATCCACTAAGGATCCATAGGCTTTCTGTCCTCCAGGAAGGATTTTATTCTAGTTGAAAGTTATTTCTCCTAGTATACGTCTTAAGTTACTGCACTAAATATTCACTTAATAATACAAATTCAACTAAATGTACATGGATAATATTGGAGATAAAAAGAGACAGAGACACAGAGAGATACAGACATACACAGAGAGAGGAAAATACTGATTTTAGATTGAAGATGATTTTACAGTAACCAGTCATATCCCATTCCTTTCAAAGCAAATGTCCTGTGAGTTCCTAGATTGTTTCCCTTAGCTATTCTCAATTACCTACATCTCAGAAAGTAAAATATCACCACCATGCTGGGCACATTTAACATGACCCCTGTACACAGGCTTATATTTAATTTGGTGATTGACCAATAAAACGATGGTTTGTTTCAACACTGAAGAGAAAACTGGCATAACAGCATTTAATGAACAGCTCTGTCTCTTCAACAAAGTTTGTTTTCTGGAAATTTTAAAGATTATATCCAATATTCCTCGGACTCATCGACTTTCCTATTCTAACTTTCAGCTGAAGTGTGACTTCATTTTTTCAGAATTTACTTCCTCAGACCTTTACTATTGGTCTTAATAGTTATGTGACACGGGCAGAGATTTTCAATGTGTTATTGAACCTGGCTTTTTCTCTTGTTTTCTTATGACTCACTAAGGGAAGTGCAAGGTTCTGATAGCAACTGTTCCAAGAATAAACCATGGGACCTGGACCCACCCTATAGCCTGGAGTAGGGTCATCTGTCCCAGTCAAGCAGATCAGAATCATGGCCAATTGATTATGGTGTGCCATTGTTTCCTCTTCTGCTTAAGGATGATACGATGGTGGTAGGGTTAGTATAATGCACAGGGTCTCTGCATCTATTAAATGCGTTACTATGAATCTCAGAATAATATATGACCCAAAGTAAGTGTTCTGTGTCACTCCTCATTACCATTATAAAGCATGGTTGAATCACTTTGAGTATATCTCCAGGTGACTAGCGGTAAAGAACCCATCTGCTAATGGAAGAGACATAAGAGACATGGGTTCAATCCCTGTGTCAGAAAGATCCCCTAGAGGAGAAAATGGCAACCCACCTCAATATTCTTGCCTAGAGAATCCTATGGACAGGAGAACCTGGTGCCCATAGGGTCGCAAAGAGTCAGACATGATTGAAGTGATTTAATACACACATACACACACACACATTAAAACTTTATGAGACAGATATTATCACTAAAGGTCCATCTAATCAAGGCTATGGTTTTTCCAGTGGTCATGTATAAACGTGAGAGTTGGACTATGAGGAAAGCTGAATGCTGAAGAATTGATGCTTTTGAACCGTGCTGTTGGAGAAGGCTCTTGAGAGTCCCTTGGACTGCAGGGAGATCCAACCAGTCCATCCTAAAGGAGATCAGTCCTGGGTGTTCATTGGAAGGACTGATGCTGAAGCTGAAACTCCAATACTTTGGCCACCTCATGCAAAGAGTTGACTCGTTGGAAAAGACTCTGATTCTGAGAGGGATTGGGGGCAGGAGGAGAAGGGGACGACAGAGGCTGAGATGGCTGGATGGCATCACCGACTTGATGGACGTGAGTTTGGGTGAACTCTGGGAGCTGGTGATGGACAGGGAGGCCTGGCGTGCTGCGATTCATGGGGTCACAAAGAGTTGGACACGACTGAGTTGGTGAACTGAACTGAACTGATATATAGCAGATGAAAAACTGAAGAACATAGTTAATTATTTTACCTAAGGCCACACAGCTATTAGATAGCCAGTGAGACTTAGAATGAGGACTTATTGACTCTGGTATCTACTCATAACCACTAAGTCATTTTCTTTATGTTGCTTTTGTTACTTATCACATGTAGAACTTAAGGCAATGTGGAACAGAACCAGCCAACTGCCCAAATGGATGGGAACAAAAGAAAATGTTAAAGCACATAAAATGAATAATATCTCAAAATATTGTCCAACCACACTAAGACTGCTGAGTAACCATAATAATTTTTACTTTCATCTTGGTTCTAAGGTGGCGGGGATGCTATAACATTTAGAAAGCCAGTTCTCATGAATTTCCTTTTTGAAAATGTGGTTCTCAGTGGCTAACACAGAAGACTGAGATATTCAGAAAAGAAGGAAAGCAAAGATTTGTCTCTTTGCAAGCCAAACATATTTAAAATATTCACTTATTGCATATGCAGATTTTTCACAGTATAATTTCAAGGCAAGTGAAGGGTCCCTTGTGGGAACATGCGTGTGTATGTGTGCCCAGTCACTTTAGTCATGTCCAACTCTTTGTGACCCTGTGGACTGTTGCCCGCCAGGCCCCTCTGTCCATTGGAATTCTCCAGGCAAGAATAGTGGGGTGGGTTTTCATGCCCTCCTCCTGGGGACCTTCCTGACCCAGGGATCTAGCCCACATCTCTGTACCTCTCCTGCATAGGCAGTACCTGCCTGGTATTCTAAATTCTAATGCTTACTGTCCAACAGTGGTAGGGACATTGAACTTCCTTTTGGAATCAAGTCTCTTAATTTATGTAACCCAGTCTCTATCTAATGTCAAGATAAGTAGACTAATGTTCAGCTGACAGCTATTCTCTAAGATATCTTGTTTCCCCAAAGGCATTAGTGGTTGAATGTGGAAGGAAGAAAAGATGGCAGCATCTGAATAGGATTATAGGTATTTTCACAGGAAAACATCTCTTGTTGCATTTCAAAGTTATGCTGGGATCCCAGCAGAGTCTCACTGACCAATGGGACCTGACCAACCATTGGGTAGATAAGAGTGAACATTCTTTCTTGATAAAAGGGGAACAACTAGTTTTTCTGGCAGATGTTTTGATATGATGGTATGCTAGAAAACTTTTGGTAAGCCTCTTTTCTAGAATAGAGAGCTTCTTAACGTTTTAAAAGACATGATACAGTATTTATGACACCGTGGCCAAGGTTTGAAACAGTGCTCAGCTGGAGCCAGATCATGATTCTAGCTGACTGTACATAAGTCAATAGGCAGAGATAGACAATGGTCCCCAGTTTTTCCTAGTCAGCCTGTGAATTAAGGTCTTCAGTTGCCTGTTGAGAGATGTATCCAATATTCACAAACACTACTTACTATTTATATATTTGGATTTTAGGAACTTTGGAAGGAATTGGGAAGTGACACCTTACTTTAAGGATAAATGATCCTGCCATGGGACCAAAGAGCATGAATCTTCCCACATCAAGTTCAGAGAACTAGGAAGAATTGTCTTGGCAACATGTTGAGATTTCTGCCAGTTGAAGAGAAGTCAAGATAGGAAAGTGAAGGTTAACAGAATATAACACTACAATATATGAGGTCAGAATATACCATTACAAAATATGCCACTTTGGTATATTGATTATGCTGAGCTGTAGGTACTTGAAATACAGCAAATTCAAGGAGAGGCTCTCACTGAACTCTCTTTGTCTGCCTAAAGACAAATCCTCTAAGAAGAAATGAATTGTCATAAATCCTTTGTCTGGGAGTTTCATCAACCAGGAAAGATTTACTCATCACAGGAGAGGAGACTAGAAGTCAACACCACACGCACGACAGGCTTTGTCACTCACTGCCATTCCTCCCATCTCTTCTTCTAAAGGCCCTTTCATCTTTCCTAAAAATCCTTTAGTTTCTTCTAAGAAGCTTGTATCCCTCTTCTACTCTCAGTAGCAGATAGTATTTTACTCTGAATTCTAAGCTACTTGCTGAGCTAAGCATTCTTCCCTTTGTATCTCCCACATGAGATATAACTTCTGTTTATTTTTCTCTTGTTTATCTTTTACTATAGGGGCCTCAGCTAAGAACTCAGAAGGGTAGATAAATTGTTTTCTCCTCTCTAACAAAGACAAAGTCTATTACTCATCATTCCCTTCTCCCCAACTCCCCTGTGGTAGAGTTAAAAGTGGTATTAGATCAGATCCAAGAGAAGAGGAACTGAAGAATCAGCATCTCCTTTGGCTCTCAAAATGGAATTTCCCTTTTGTTTGGAATGCAAATGTTTTATTCCACTAGTTGGTTAGCTAGTTAGTTAGAGTATGATATTGCTTATATGAAAAGCTGAAACTTATTCTGAATTCCCAGAAAAATCAATACAATCCCACCATAGCACATATTACAGCACCTCTTTGGCACTGAGATTTTGCAGCTGCATTTAATGTGGAAAAAAACCACTGAAACCAAAGTTTACCTTCTGGTGAGTATGCTATAATTCTAAGACATTTTGCTGTTAGTTTTTTGACCTAACATAGTACCACAAGAGAAAATATTTACAAAATCTAGTCAAAACATAAACATATGGATGAGAAATAAATCTAACCTATGAGAGATATTTTGAGTAGAATCTCTAATAAGTGATCAAATAATAGGTTTTTATATGAAGGGTCTCTGTGACTGGGGGTGGGGTGGGAGTGATATTTGTAATAAGAATATGCAAGTTTGCAGAAAAAAGAGATTTTCAGAAAGCTTCCCCACTTGAGGAAGATTTCTATTAAATTCCAAGAGATTATTGTTCTTCAGAATTGCCTTCATCCCCCTATGATAACAGAAATATGAATTCATTCATTCTGGCTTAATTCCCCTAGCCATAGACACTAGGAAAAAAACATTGTGGTAAGTATATGGAGAGCCAGATCACCTTTGGGACAGTGCTTTGCAAGTTGCTTCATTTATTTCTTTGCTGAATGCAGCAGTTGACCTTTGAACAGCATGGGGTTAGGAATACTGACCCTCCGGGCAGTCAAAAATCTAAGTATCACTTATGTGCTTGCATGCTAGTAACTGAGTTGTGTCTGACTCTTTGCAACAATTTGCACTGTAGCCCAACAGGCTCCTCTATCCATGGGATTATCCAGGCAGGAATACTGGAGTAGACTGCCATTTCTTTCTCCAGGGGATCTCCCCAACCTAGGGATCGAACTAATGTTTTTGTGTCTTCTGCGCTGGGCAGATTCTTTACCACTAGCATCACCTGGAAAGCACAAGTATAACTTATAGTTGACCCTTCATACCTGGTTACTCCNTTTCCAGTGGTCATGTATGGATGTGAGAGTTGGACTATAAAGAAGGCTGAGTGCCGAAGAATTGATGCTTTTGAACTGTGGTTGGAGAAGACTCTTCAGAGTCCCTTGGACTGCAAGGAGATCCAACCAGTTCATCCTAAAGGAGATCAGTCCTGGGTGTTCTTTGGAAAAAGGACTGATGTTGAAGCTGAAATTCCAACACTTTGGCCAACTGATGCAAAGAGCTGACTCATTTGAAAAGATTCTGATGCTGGGGAAGATTGAGGGCAGAAAGAGAAGAAGATGGCAGAGGATGAGATGGTTGGATGGCATCATAAAGTCAGTGGACATGGGTTTGTGTGTATTCTGGGAGTTGGTGATGGACAGCGAGTCCTGGTGTGCTTCGGTTCATGGGATCAGAAAGAGTTGGACACAACTCAGCGACTGAACTGAACTGAGCACACATGCACATAAATTTTTAGTGGCCTTTTTACAATGGCAGATAGGAAAAATCTCTTGTTAAAAGTGACAATAACGTTAAAAACAATGATAGTAGGATTCATTTATTAAGTGGCATAAAATAATATCCCAGGAAAAATTTCATTAATTCCACAACCACACAATATTTTTAAATTGTCAAGATTGATTACCTAATATCCTGCATTTAGTTTCTACTTCTAATGAAAGTGCCTATGTATCAATGCTCAGGAATAGCAAAACTGAGGTTGAGGAACTGTAAATGCAGAGGGATAAAACTATCCTGCTTAGTCACTCTTCTTGTCCAGCTCTTTGTGAGCACATGGACTGTAGCCTGCCAGTCTCCTCTGTCCATGGAATTTCCCAGGCTAGAATACTGGAGTGGGTTGCCATTTCCTCCTCCAGGGAATCTTCCCGACCCAGGGATCAAACCCACATCTCCTGCATTGCAGGTGGATTCTTTACCATCGAACAACTAGAGAAGCCTCAAAAAAATATACAACGCACCTTATTGCTACTGGTGACTATTAAGTGCTTTGCCACAGGTAGAATATAAATATGCACGGGGTAAGTGAGTAACTCTAGGAAGAGTGTGGCTGGTTTTTTTAGACAGCTATAGAAGTGAAACATTCCAAAATTAAATGCAGTAACACCAAGTGTCCAGCACAGTGATTGATGCAACAAGTACTTAATTACAAGGTATTAGGAAAGCAGAATGTGAGGTGATTCTCCTGCTACAGACTGGTTTCATCTGACACATGTAATAGGCAAATGGAGAGTCCTTTCTTATCAGTCAGTAATATTTGTAGTGTGATATAACTTTCATGTGGTAATGTAAAGGCTATAGATTCTGGAGGCAGACAAGTTACATTTGAAGTTTGGTCAGGATCTCACTTCTGAGCTGTGTGACCTGGATGATAGAAGAGCTAAAGAGAATCATTTAAAGTAACTATCTGGAGATGCAAGAGACACAGGTTCAATCCCTGTGCTGGGAAGTTCCCTTAGAGAAGAGAATGGCTATCCACTCCAGTATTCTTGCCTGGGAAATCCAAAGGACAGAGGAACCTGGAGGGCTACTGTCCATGGGATCTCAGAGTCAGATATGATGGAGCAACAGAGAACACATTCACAAAGAGGTGGACAGAGTTTAGGAAACCCAGGATAGCTTAGTACTCTTGGGCTCACGACAGGGAGGAGTTATTATCTTATGCCTGAAGGTATGAGAAAGGAGCAACTGGAAGAATTCTGAGGGCTGTCTGACAAAAGCCCTATAATAGAGTGACAGAGGAGACCCACAGTGACAGCAGGGAGGGGTACAGGGAAAATAAATACTGTGACCTCACTCTTCTACAGCTAGCCCTCACATCTCCTGCCAGTTCTCCACTGGACAAACCTTACAGAAGGCAGAAGGCAGAAGGGAAAGAAACACATCAAAGCAAGTTGTTAAAAGTCAGCTGCTCAGTAAGATGGAGGAGGAGCACAGACAAGGGACCAGGGAAGACAATGGCATAAACCCAGTAGCCATATCTGTATCTGTGAACATTAAATCACCAAAGAGAAATTCTTCATCATTCAATTCTAGGCACAAGTATATCTATATTTTAGAATTCTTCTCCATCTTGACAAAGTCAGAAGAAGGAAATTACCAGATCTACCACGATTTCCATTTCAACTTGGTTTCCATCAGGAAAACCCGGGTAATCATAATATAGTAGTAGTAATTATATCAGCAATAAATCTAACTGACTTACGTGTTTCCTGTTCCTCTTCATGCTTGTGACTTTTTAAAACATCTTCCACAGCTTAATTGCACTTGTAGCCAGTGGCTCTATATTCATACTGACCGGAATCACTCAAGCTCTAGTGCCTCTTAGCTATGTGATCCTAGACAAATGACGTGCTTTCTAAGTCACAGTCTTGTTGTTCAGTTGCTCAGCCATGTTTGACTCTTTGTAAACCCATGGACTGCAGCATGCCAGGCTTCCCTGTTTTACTATCTCTCAGAGTTTTCTCACACTCATGTCCATTGAGTAGGTGATGCCATCCAACCATCTCATCTTCTGTCAAACCCTTCTCCTCCTGCCCTCAATCTCTCCCAACATGAAGGTCTTTTCCAATGAGTCGGCTCTTTGCATCAGGTGGCCAAAGTATTGGGGCTTAAGCTTTAGCATCACTCCTTTTAATGAATATTCAGGGTTGATTGGCTTTAGGATTGACAAGTTTGATCTGCTAGCAGTCCAAGGGACTCTCAAGAGTCTTCACCAGCAGTGCATTTTGAAAGAATCAATTCAGCATTCAGCCTTGTTTATAGTCCAACTCTCACATTCCTATATGACCACAGAAAAAACCATAGCTTTGACTAACAGACTTTGGTCAGCAAAGTGATGTCTCTGCTTTTTAATATGCTGTCTAGGTTTGTCATAGCTTTTCTTCCAAGGAGCAAAGTTCTTTTAATTTCATGCTGTAGTCACAGTTCACAGTGATTTTGGAGACTGCAAAGAGATCCAACCAGTCAATCCTAAAGAAAATCAGTCCTGAATATTAATTGGAAGGACTGATGCTGTAGCTGCAACTCCAATACTTTGGCCTCATGATGCAAAGAACTGACTCACTGGAAAAGACCCTAATGCTGGGAAAGATTGAAGGCAGGAGGAGAAGGGGATGACAGAGGATGAGATGGTTGGTTGGCATCACCAACTTGATGGACATGAGTTTGAGCAAGCTCTGGGAATTGGTGATGGACAGGGAAGACTGACGTGTTGCAGTCCACGGGATCACAAAGAGTCAGACACGATTGAGCAACTGAACTGAATTGAATTTGCCAAGAAGTCTTAGTCTGCTTATATGAAAAATAAAGCTATCTTGATTTAACTGAGCAAGTGGGCTCCTTGCCCACTGGGCAATGAGAACACCAAATAATGAGGCAATGTTTTGTTGTAGAGAGCCAGGATGTTCAAGTAAGGTGACAGGAGGTGATACTGACATCTGTGTCCCCTGTAGGTTCTTGAGTGGGATGCTGCTGTTAAGTCAGTAAGTTGTGTCTGACTCTTATGACCCCATGGACTATAGCCCACCAGGCTCCTCTGTCCACGAGATTTCCCAGGCAAGTGGGAAGTGGGAGTGAGTTGCCATTTTCTTCTCCAGGGGATCTTCCTGACCCAGGGATCAGACTCAGGTCTCCTGCATTGCTAGCAGATTCTTTACTATATGAGCCACTAGGGAAGCCCCTTGAGTGGGATACTTATTGGAAAATGGGGAGCAGGAGGGAGAGGAGTCTACAAAATGATTGCTGGAAAATAATGGAAAGTTTGAAGAGTTCTCGGTGGAGATGCTCCTGTTCTTCATACCTCTTTGTGAATCATGTGCGTTTAGTATGTCACATGGGCTTCCCAGGTGGTGCTAGTGGTAAAGAACATGCCTGCCAATGCAGGAGACATAAGAGATGCAGCTGGATCCCTGGGGCAGGAGGATTCCCTGGAAGAGGGCAGGGCAACCAACTCCAGTATTCTTTCCTGGAGAATCCCATGGACGTAGGAGTCTTGCAGGCTATAGTTCATAAGGTTTCAAAGAGTCACACAGGACTGAAGTGACTTAGCATGCATCCAGAGTGTGTTACATATGGTGGATTTTTGGTCTGTAACATCTAAAATTCAGTCAGTCATTCTAATTCCTCAATGCTTCTGTGCAATGCCCAGCCAAAGGGGCTGTCAGCAAATTGCTTCCATAATACTCTGCCAGATGAGTTGGGTTTGGAGGGGGATGTCTCAGTGAATCATTTTGTTTCTATCTTTCGGGCCTTAAGAATGTAAGGTCCTATGCATGGTTTCTTTAATATGTCTTAATATTTTTTCACACAGACATATAGGAGGAACTCATTAAATCTTAGCTGCAACTATTGCTTCTTAGAAATTTTTCAGAGTAACTAATTCATAAATAATTAATATACACTATTTATTTGTATAAATAGTAAGAAATTAAAAGATGACCATATTTTCTTAATCTGAACCCCCAAATAATATCTTCCTTATGGTAGTGTTATGAATATCAGATGAGAAAAAAACCAGAAAATTCTTTGTAATCTCTGGCACACTTCTAAATGCCAATTCTTATTGTTGTTATTAACAGAAATAGACTTGCTCCTTTGTCAATCAGTTCTCTCAAGTCGGAGGGGTGAACTGACTGAGCTTTGATCATGTCTCAAAGGCTCAGCACAGTGTATCTTTTGCCCAAAATACCAACAAAAAGAGGAGTTCAGTTAGTCACCTACTTTATCGCTTCTACTGTAGAAAATGAGAATTTTGACCAAAAAAGAGAGACTGAATTAGAAGCACGTCTTTGTAGACTGAGAATAGGATTGTAAGAATAAAGAAATGAGGATAATGTTTTATAAATGTACTTATCCAAAGATGTTTTTCAATGGTTAGAACTAAGAAAAGCAAAGTGGTTTTCCAAGGTTATATTTTAGGTGATTATGCCAGCAAAGAAAATGATAAAGGGCAATCTAAAAAACAGCAGGATAATAAGGGCATTTCTTTGGCATAGATATTAAAGTCCAGTAGCAAAGCAGTTATGATTTACTATTGTCCCTTAATGGAAGTATTAAAATATGCATATGTTATTTATAATGTATACAAAACCTTATAGTTTGTAATCTCCAAAGAGAAGCCATGTATTTGAGAAGAATAAAATCCTGGCCTAAACCAATTTATTCAAATACCCTTTCCTTATGATCTGTACTGGCACATATATAACTCCATCAAAAATGCCTTGGTATGTCTTTGAGGCATAACACAGGTTCATGTATGTGTGTCTGTGTGTGTGCTTGTATGTGCACATGCTGACATGTGCTACTGCAGTGCTGATCACTCTACGAATCTTTTAAAATTGAAGATTTGGAAATTTTATGACCTGAATGAGCATGGAGTTTTCTTCCAGTTTGGGGACTTTGAATGTGTCTATGTGTAGTGTGTCATGAGAGCTTCATGAGAGTGGTGGAATTGTAATGAAGCAGTTTCAGGAGTTCTTGGTTCTACTCCCAGGGCAGTCGTAGATGAGCACTGTGACCTTGGACAAAGTCATTTAGCCTCCCTGGATCTCAGTTTATTCATCTGTAAAGCACTGGAGTTGAACTCTGTGATCTCTAAGGTCCTTATGAGAGGTAAAGTTTTATGATTCTCTGCGAGTTAATTATTGAGGTCTTCTGTGGTCAAGTTTGCATCCTTCATTTTTTTTTTTCCTGGCAGCAATAAACAAGAATGACCTCTGCTCTAAAATTAGAATATTCTGTAACTTACTAGAAATAGATGCAAATATTCTAAGGAGAATAATGATTGCATCATTTGATCTAGGCTCAAAGCTGAAAAATTGAAAACAAAGCTTATTTACCATCTCCTTAAGTGTTTCCCTTGTTCAAAAACAAATTAAGACTGAGACTCATTATTCCCTATAGCTCAAAGCTACATAACACAGTGTGTGCTTTGGTTAATGCCTTTGCTGTAGTCTGACACAGTCTTTGGATCTGCCTCTGTTCCTTGTCAGTACCAGTGAAAAGCCTGCTTTTTTTTTTTCTTTTCTTAACACAGAGAGTGGATTTAAAAGAAAGGCATGACAGCATCTTTTCTGTTGCTTAGATTTCTTTGGTCTCACATTATATCTCACTTCCCTAGTGTGAGGCCACTGGCCTGTGTTCCAACTTTAATTCCCTCACAGATGTTAAAGAGACTAATAATATCCCCAGAGCCTGTCTCAGACAGAATAGCACAAGAGACAAAGGCTATCTTGGGGACATTTTAACCTTCATTTTCAGAACCATCACCAACTGCCTAGCTTGTGCACCACTCTCTCAGGGCTGGATTTGGATACTGTATTATCTGGTACCTGGCACGTATTTAAGATGGTGCCCACTCAAGAGAGTTAGCCTTATGGTAGTGTGTTCTCTGTTCTTAAAAAAAAAAAAAGAAAGAAAGAAAGAAAGAAAAGAAAAGAAAAACAAGCTTTGAAAACCAAAGGAATTAAAGGGTATAATTTTACCATAAATGAAGGCCATTTTCAAAATAGAAGTCTCTTCAGGGTAGGGAAGTAAATTAAAAGTCACTATGAATATATGTGGAGAAGGAAATGGCAACCCACTCCAGCATTTTTGCCTAGAGAACTTCATGGCCAGAGTAGACTAGTGAGCTACAGTTCATGGGGTTCTAAAGAGTTGAACACCACTGAGTGACTAACACACCCCCGTACACATGGATATATATATATCCTTACATATAGCTTCATTTAGGTATTATATATAGATAGATTGGGTAGGTAATATAACACTGAGAAAAACAGAACCACACTTAAAAGTTTAGCCCTCAGCAAGATTTTTTTTTTCACTTCCTTGAGCCTAAGGTTTCTAACATAAAAAAAAAAAAAAAAGGAAATTATATAACCCTATATGGACTTTCCATTAGATTTCACTGAAATGATTTATTTAGAATTCTTGGGGAAATTGTCATGCTATTCATATGGTATTTACTAAATATTCATTCTTTTCTCTTAGAAAACTATTATATACGTAAGAAGCTGGTCATTGTCATATTTCAAGTAGTAGTGACCACAGTTAACAGCAACACAGCAGATTTTCTTATGTCACAAAAAAATCAGAGTGCTAGGAGATTTGGCCACTTGATATGAAGAGCCAACTTGTTGGACAAGACCCTGATGCTGGTAAAGATTGAGGGCAGGAAGAGAAGGGGACAATAGAGGAGGAGATTGTTGGATGGTATCACTGACTCAATGGATGTGAGTTTGAGCAAACTCCAGGAGACAGTGAAGAATAGGGAAAGTTGGCATGCTGCAATCCACAGGGTTTCAAAGAGTCAGACACAACTTAGTGTCTGAACAAAACAAACAAAACAAAGGAACTGGCATAGATTCAGGAGCTCAATAATATCAGGGTTAGATTGTGTAGGTTTTTTGCTTTCTTTTCCTGATTACAGAATGGCTGTAACTTTTCTGGGCGTTTATATTCTGGATGAAAAGGAGAAAATGGTGGGACATCCTTAGTTAAGAAAGTATATAAATTTGTAAAGTCCCAAAGCAGATTCCCCCTTAACTTCATTGGTTAGACTGGGTTACATGGCCAGATCTAACCACAAGGGAGGCTGGGAGATAAAGAACAGGATGTCATATTAGAATCAAACCAATAATTAGCCAAACTCTGGGACTAACAAAACAAACTCTGTTCTGGAAATAGGCTTCTTTCTGTTAGAATGGAAAACTACTGTGGAGAAACTTTTGGACCTTTCTCAACAACACAAATATATAAAGACTACAAAAATAAAACATGGAAGTTAGAAACTAACAAAAAATTGAGAAGTATTTGGGAAAACTGAAAGTTATCCTAAACTGATATGAGCCTATTTAGTTCTTTGTGGAGAGATAACTACAGTCAAAGATGGTAACCAATGTGTAAGCTTCCCAGATGGCACTAGTGGTAAAGAACCTACCTGCCAATGCAGGAAACATAAGAAACATGGGTTTAGTCCCCAGGTCAGGAAGATCCCTGGTTAACTCCAGTGTTCTTGCCTGGAGAATCCCATGAACTGTGGACTCTGGTGGGCTACAGTCCACAGGGTTACAAAGAGTCAGACCTGACTGAGTGACTTAGCACACTTGCAAGAGGATAAGGAAGAACTTCCATTTCCACTTTTCCCCTTCTCAGCACTTCCTTGGACTATCATGGTCCTCCTTAGTGAGAGGAACCAGTAGCGACAGCAGGTTTTGGTTGAGTAATACTAGAGAAGCAAAAGTCTGGCTGGGTGGGGAAAGCAGGTATAGGGCTACCTTCTTCCCCTTTCCTCAAAATCAAAGGTACTCCGATTGCAGCCTAAGGAAATTGACTCGCCCAATGTTGCGTTTTTCTACAATACTGCAAGATCACATAGGAGTTAATACCTTTCTCTAGAACCTTCCAGTCTGGATTTAAGTCTGTTCAATCTTTTAAAAGTTACTAGGAAGGACACAAGGTAAGATTTGTCCTTTAGAAAATACCAAGCGTGTTTTACCCAAAAGAGTAGCTACAACTTCCAGGAGGTCATGAGTTCATAGGTTAAAATAACTAGATATCTCTGGTTGGAAAACAACAAACTGAGCAATACATGTGACATAAAGCTGAGTTATTAGAGCACACAAAACAATTTTAAATAAGTATAATAAATGTGCTGCTGCTAAGTCACTTCAGTTGTGTCCGACTCTGTGCGACCCCATAGATGGCAGCCCACCAGGTTCCTCCATCCCTGGGACTCTCCAGGCAAGAACACTGGAGTGGGTTGCCATTTCCTTCTCCAATGCATGAAAGTGAAAGTGAAGTCGTTCAGTCATATCCGACTCTTCACAACCTCATGGACTGCAGCCTACCAGGCTCCTCTCCATGAGATTTTGCAGGCAAGAGTACTGGAGTGGGTTGTCATTGCCTTCTCCAATAATAATGTACTCAAAGACAAAGTCAAATGGAGAAAGAATCTGAAGTCATATAAAGGATGACATGGGAATATTAGAAATAATAAATATAAACATTAAAATAATTGATTGAATAGTGAGAAGAATGCATGCATGCATGTAAGTCACTGCATGCTTCAGTCGTGACTGACTCTTTGTGACCCTATAGAATGCCACCAGGCTCCTCTGCCCATGGGATTCTGCAGGCAAGAATACTGGGGTGGGTTGCTGTGGTCTCCTCTAGGGGATTCTTGACCCAGGGATCAAACCTGTGCCTCTTATGTTTCCTTGCATTGGCAGACAGGTTCTTTACCACTAGTGCCACCTGGGAAGCTCCAAAGAGTAGAATGGAGATAGTAAAAAAATAAATTTAGTAAACTTGAAGACTGAGGAACTTTCGAAGACAGGACAGACACAGGGGGAAAAAAGAAAAAGCTAAGCAACTGTAGCAGGCAAAAGAGGTTTTGATGATGTGATTAAGAGTTTTGAGATGGGAAGTTTATCCTGGATTATCAGGGTGAGTCAAAATATGAGGGGGGAAGCAGAAAGAGATTTGATGAGGTCATGCTGCTGACCTTGAAAATGGAGGAAAGGACCAAGAGCCAAGGATGCAAGAAATGAAGTTCCAAAGGCTGGGATAGGAAAGGAAGCAGATTTTCCCCTACAGCCCTCATAAGGAGCACAGCCCTGCCTTTCTCTGTGGTTTTGGTCCAGTGAAATGCATCACAGACTTCTGACCTCCAGAACTATAAGATAATTAGTCTGTGTTGTTTTAAGCCACCATCTGTGATAATTTGTTAGAGGAGCTATAGGAAACAAATACAGATTTATCCAGGGTTGAGGTAGAAATATTAACATCTTGAAATTGGAGATCCAAGAGGAAAGTAAAGGGAAGAAGGATAGAAAATCTTTGTAAAAGTAGGAAATATTTCTAAAATAATGGAGAAAAATCTTCACAGTTAAATATAAACATTCTTTGATTGAAAGAACTTATAGAACAGCAAAAAGGAAAGACAAAGAAATACTTATATTAAGAAATTATAAAAATAGAGTCATAAAAAGGCAGTACTTCATCAGATTCCTGAAGTCAATATCCTCTAAGTTACAATAAAATTAGAAATTGATATTTAAATGATAGCATTAAACAGGTTAGTTTTGGAAACAAAGTATCTTACTACATAATGCTTAGTTTGGAAAAGATTCCATGCAAAGGCTTTAAAAATTAGAAATTCTTTGATATTAAAAAAGTTATGTCAAATTCTGTGAGACACAGCTAAAGTGATCTTTATGTAAAAACAATACCTTTAAATATGTTTAAAATGTATTTTAAAATATGTAAAAATATTTAAAAATATGTTAAAGCATTTAGCAAAAGAAGTTAAGAGTAGAAGAACAAGGAAACACGAGAAAAGAGTAAAGATAAAACAGAAATCAATAAAATGGACAAAGGTCAGAAAAAATTAATTAAAAACTGGTTCTTTGTAAAGATAAGCAAATCTCTGACAAAACTAAATAAGAAAAAATAGAATAGGTGTAGATAAACAAAACCCTGACACCAAATATTTAAAAGCAAACCAGTAACTGTAACCAGTAACTCTAATAAATCAGTAACTCCATAATAATAATTTAAATTTTATAAGCTTAATACAATTTGATTTAAAAGAACAGATGAATATAACAAGAAAAGTAAAGATACATTTTATCTATTAAAACAAGAAAAGTTCTAGATAACATATTAGCTAAGGGAATCCAGCTGTGCCTTAAGAATTAGCATTCCATGATTGTCTTCCTTGAGTTGCCTCAGAAGAAGGCACTTAAGACAAAGATTCACTTAAAAATAGGACCTTTAAGGGGCTTCCTAGATGAATCAGTGGGTAAAGAGTCCACCTGCAATGCGGGACGCGGTTTGGTCTCCAGGTTTGTAGACTGGAGGAGGGCGTGACAATCCACTCCAACATTCTAGCCTGGGGAATCCCATGCACAGAGAAACTTGGTGGGCATAGTCCATGGGGTGGGACACGGCTGAAGCAACTGAGCTCACATGATGGCAGGATATTTAGGAGGCGAGGCCAGGAAACGTTGGTAGGAAAGTGAGAAAGTGATTCAAGGAAGTGAAAGCTGGTAATAAAATCTCATTAGAGAGCAAATCGCCTCTGTGGGCTCCTGGCATTATTTCAGCAGGGAAACCTTAGGACCCACCTGACTGAGATCAATCTCATCTGCAAAGTGTGTCAGTTTGGTCCTTTGTAAATGAGTCTTCATCATTCACTGATTGAGAGTTACTCTCTGTACTTAAGTCATTACCAAATAAATCAGCATTTTGCAGCCTTAAATATTACCTGAAATAGTCTGAATCAGTTAATATAATTCAAAACATATCATTTTTTTCAGATAACATCTAAGAAAAGAAAAGAAAAGAAAAAAAAACCCTGCTTTTCTTCTATACAAAGTAAGTACGCAAAATACATATACAAAGAAAGTTTTCTCCAGTTTTCAAAATGATTTTATTTTCAGTCTCTGTAAGATGTAATTGAATATTAAACTTTTTGTGGAGTTTTATTTTTGAACAAAATGATTCTATTGGCCTTTTGTAGAAGAATGTTTCCTGTCCTTTTCTTTAAATTAAAATTTAAAGTGTCATCTTAATACTTTTACTTCTTTCAAGTGAAATTTGGTTTAAGAGTGAGAAGTTGAAGAGAAAAAAAAAAAACACAAAAAACCTCTCTTGAATACATATATACACACAATGCAGTCTTTGAATTAAGCTGCTAGAATGTTCTCTTCTTATGGAGATTGCTTAGGGCTAGGTCTATTTTCCCTGCAATGCCTCATTAACTCTGAACACATTTTTCCCTAGATAAATTTAAAAGCTCATCCTAATTAGACTTCACTGGGGTGGTCTGAATTATTTGATTCATTCAGAAAGATGATAGCAAAAAAGATTACCTTGGGCAGCTATCATGAATGAGACTGAGGATAACCATGGTGATTTTAAGCCTTGGATTAGGCTTCATGGAATTTTCAACAATACGGGCTCAACATCAGGCAATAAATAGTACTCACAAGCAATCTTCTCTTTTATCTTACTAAGTACTTTTGTAACTGTAACACTGTTTTCGTCTTGCCTGGACTCATTTTGTCCCTGACACCTCTCAACCCTATCAAGTCTTTCAAAACATCAGGTAAATAATTATTTAAAGATAAGTAGACTTGCAATTTAGGCTGTACCTAATTCTTTAATTTTCTATCAATATCCTTCACGAACTTTCTCCTTACCTGGACTACTGCAATGACTTTCAGTCTATCTTGTACACTGATGGCAGAACTCTTCCTCTAAAGCTACCCATGCAGGACATCCACTCTAGATGTTTCCAAATTTCTTTGTCCTTCATCCACCATCCTACATTATCTTTTAGTTTTCTATTTATTAAAATGCCTCCACTACATATTTCTCTTTTCCAGTTAATGTAGTTAGAATTTAGCAGGTATGATGTACAGTGCATAGCAAGGCGTATGGAAAATAGAGTTTTTAAATGCTTAAATAAATGAATTGACCTGACCTGAACGTTGGTCATAGACAGGGAGGCCTGGCGTGCTGCAGTCCATGGGGTCACAAAGAGTTGGACATGACTGAGGGAACTGAAATGAATATATTTCATTAGTATTTTTCCATAGATGGCAGAATATAGTAAAATGTTCAAAGTAAAACCTCAAACTTGCTTTAAAGTAAAATTATTATTACTTCTCAGGCATGTTTCTGATTAGTTTTTCTGCAAGTGATATGCTCCAATGGCACTCAGCTTTCATGTAACATGTCCTTCTGTTTTTCTTTTTCCTGCTTTATCTTCACATTTTATTATGAAAATTATCAAAAAAAATACAGAAAAATTGTAAGAAATATCATTGAACACTCATATTATCTCTTGCTTAGGTTTCACAATCAATAATGTGTTTCATACCACATATCTATTCATCTACCTACCCCCATGAGCACATTTATTTTTAACTATTTCAAGGTAAATAGTGACTATCGCTATACTTTATCTCTAAATTCTTCAGCATGCTTCCGATTTAAATATTTGTGTTTTTTTTTTCCTTTTACATAAAATTAATATGGAGGGAAAAGCAAAAATCTTAAGTATAATGTTCAATAATTTTAAAAAATTTTATTGAAGTACAGTTGATTTATAATGTTGTGTTTAATATCTGCTGTACAGCAAAGTGACTCAATTTTACACATATAAATATATATTACTTTTCATGTTTTTTCCATTATGGTTTATCATAGGATATTGAATACAATTTCCTGGGCAATATAAAATCTTATTGTTACTATTCAATAAATATTGGTGAATATATACACCTGTGTAATTTAAAATTATGAAGATACCAGCCCACAATTTTCTCTCAGGTCTCTTCTCAATCAATCCCAGCCTTCTCCCCTTTTAGCTACAATTACCATTCTATTTTATTTCTTTTGTCAAGGAAGTTTGTAATTTCCTCAGTTCTGTCTCACTGCAGCAAAAATTTGAAGGAATGGATGGACCAGTGTTACAGCTCAGTATATGTCGGGGGAGTGTGTAATTTCCCCAGTTCTGTCTCGCCGCAACAAAAATTTGAAGCACAGACAGACCAGAGTTACAGCTCAGTTTTATTTGGCAAGCAAAGGAAAATGCATCCTCAAGGCATGAGGGTGGGCTGTTCCGAAAGATATAAAGAGAAGAGAGGCCAGTGGTTCAATTTTGGCTTCTCTTTGTATATACTTTTTTCTCCTTCCCTGAGCCTGCCCTTTGTAAATTGGGCTAGCCAGGAGGGCTATTTGTTTCAGCTGAGGCTCTCACTCCAGTCCTCAGACCTTCCTTTGTTTCACTTTTGCGGGTTTTTTCCTTTCTTTGTCTTTTAGCCACCACTAATTTGGACTCTTTTTTCCTATTCTAACTACCTAACATTCTCCCCTCAAAAGATGAGAGGCCTAAGTCTTTGGGAATAGGGGCATCAATGTTTCTCTGTCTACTTCCTGCTGAACTGGGACAGAAAGGGGCATTGGTCTCCCCCTGTTGCTAGTCTCAAGCCTCAGAGTCCTTATATTGGTGTTCATCTAAGGGTGATTGATAATTTCCATGGTCAGCTGTAGTTTTATATATCTTTGTTGAATTGGCACTGCATATTTTAGCTTGTTGACCTGGACAGAGAAAAAAATGGGTTAGACAATTGGCAATACATGGAGCTATCATAAGCAGCATCAATATGGTGATAACAAGAATTCATAAGGGCATTTTCCAACTCCAAATTCCCTCTCGCCAGGAGAAGGGTCCCCAAAAGAGAGCCTGTAGCCACCCTGAAAACTCTCCAGCTCATTCTTTGATATTCTGTAGGATCTGAATGTTTTTCTTGAAGACAGTAAGACTTTTTCAACTTGGCCTGAGGTATTTACCCAGAAACAATATGTCTCATTCAAGATGGCTCAAGTCTTTCCTTGTTCAGGAATCAGGAGATCTATATCCTGTCTATTTTGTGTTGTCCCTGTAAAGCTGTGTTGGCTCTTTAGAGCTGTCCTGAGAAATCTTATACCCACAAACTTAATTTTGGGGGTGTTTATTAGAATGGCACTCATTTATATTTCTGAATAGGTATCTGAGATCCTCCAGGGGCTCACAGATGTATTGAGTGTCCTCTTCAATTTTCTTCCATGGCTTGACACATGAATAGTGAATCCAGGAGTTGTGTCCTGGTACCTTGACTGCTGTGGGGGTAGAAAGTATTNCACAGCATCATCTTTCAGGATTTGAAAGAGCTCAACTGGAATTCCATCACCTGCACTAGCTTTGTTCATAGTGATGCTTTCTAAGGCCCACTTGACTTCCCATTCCAGGATGTCTGGCTCTAGATGAGTGAGCACACCATCGTGATTATCTGGGTCGTGAAGATCTTTTTTGTACGGTTCTGTGTATTCTTGCCACTTCTTCTTAATATCTTCTGCTTCTGTTAGGCCCATACCATTTCTATCGTTTTTTGATCCCATCTTTGCATGAAATATTCCCTTGGTATCTCTTAGTAGGAAGAAAATTTGGACATAGGAGATCTATGTTCATTTCTCTTGTCTTTTGCAAAATTAGTCTAGCTGTAGGATGGTATTGTAATTTAAACTCTCATCCTTCTGGCCAGCATTCCTTGTCCCCTACAGGGTACCATGGTCATACAGTGGCACAAAATAATTTTAAGTGACTTCTCCTTAGGGTTAGAGGATTAAATGGCTTCCAGTTGTCAAGGACATATGTCCTTACATCTCAAGGGCATCTGTTGGGGAGTGGGTTGGTTATTTCTCATCTGAAAGACAGCAATGACAACAAGGAAAAGAAAAAAGAAAAAAAAATTAATAGGCCTCCTTGATTTCCATTGGTGGACTTCCTTAGGGATGAGTCTTTTTGAAGCTTATTCCACCCAGTACTGTTGCAACCTGAGAGTCAAGCATCCCTGGTTCAGGTTGCATATCCCTAGCCAGGCTGAGATGTGTCAGCCTCCTGGAGATCAAATCCCCAGGCAGGTCAAGGCAGGTCAGCATCCCAAGAATTGGGTCTCTAGGCAGTTTAAGGCAAGCTGATCTCCTGGGACCCCTGGACTGGCAGATCCCTGAGCAGGTTGAGGCATGACAACCTTTCGAAGACCAGATACCTAGGCAGGTTGAGGCAGGTCGATGTCCTGGGACCCCCGGACTAGAGTTGGGCATCCCCAAGGTCTCCAGCATGACAGTGCTGGGTAGGATTAAGGGACTGTAATTTTAACTCATTGCTGGATTGTCCACTGTGGTTGGGAATAGATATCATGATATAAAGCAATCCAAGCCTGTACCCTGAGACTGGGTATATGGTGAAACAGCCATAAGGCTTATCCTCTTATAGCTCTGAGGGAATGTTAGTCACTGATTTCCTCCCCTAGTCCTCCATAAGAGCAGTTTAGGGTGTTTCCATTGGTAAACATTTCATTGTCATAAACCCACTTTGGATAATAACAGAAGTAATGACAAAAGAGTGGGTTATCTGGTCCTGTTAGGGGCATTAAGTGTATTTTAATAATAAGCGGGGTGGAGCTAAATTGCCTACAAGAGGGAGGGGTCTTGGTTGTAGGAGTTAGTACGTGGCTTAAGAACTATTTGCTGCTGCTGCTAAGTTGCTTCAGTTGTGTCCAACTCTATGCGACCCCATAGATGGCACCCCACCAGGCTCTGCCATCCCTGAGAGNTGTATTTTAATAATAAGCGGGGTGGAGCTAAATTGCCTACAAGAGGGAGGGGTCTTGGTTGTAGGAGTTAGTACGTGGCTTAAGAACTATTTGCTGCTGCTGCTAAGTTGCTTCAGTTGTGTCCAACTCTATGCGACCCCATAGATGGCACCCCACCAGGCTCTGCCATCCCTGAGAGTCTCCAGGCAAGAACACTGGAGTGGGTTGCCATTTCCTTCTCCAGTGCAAGAAAGTGAAAAGTGAAAGTGATGTCGTTCAGTCGTGTCTGACTCTTTGTGACCCCATGGACTGCAACCTATCAGGCTGTCCATCCATGGGATTTTCCAGGCAAGAGTACTGGAGTGGGGTGCCATTGCCTTGTCCAAAGAACAAATTGATGAGGCAATAAACCAGATGTTCCATGAAAGTGGAGTGGAGATTTGATCCAGGGGTATGTTTGTAACTTTAGGAGAAGGGTGCTAATGGTTTGGGTCCGAACTGTTTGCAGGGTTAACTCCCAAAGTGACAAACATTATCCCTGGAAGCCCAATTGCCCTGAAGTGATGCCAACAGATGGACTTCTAGCAGGCATTGTGTGTCTGTCACCCACCTTAGCGAGTTCACTGAAAGATGCTCTTCTTGCACATGTTGTGGGAAACATGGTGGATGAAGGCCTGAGTATCTAGAGGCATTGGATGTTATACAGTATTTCCCTTCCAAGATTTTCTGGTTGTATCTCCAGAAGATTGTAGAGGCAACATTGTGGGCCCAGACGGGGCTCAGGAAAAGAGCATGAAACAGAAGGGGAGAGGACAGGACACAGCTTTTGAAAGAATGACATAGCCCAAGGGAATAACATAGACCCAATTAAAATCAAATGGATCCAATATGACTAAATTCAACTAAGCCTTGATCCTCAATCTGCAAGCTAAATGACACACCCAGAGGTATCAGAACAGTTCCAAGTCACTGTCAAAAGACTGAGGAGTGGGTAGTCCCCCAATTTTTAGAATGATCCTCCTACTCATTAGCATATGAAATCACCCAGCTTGCAAAAATTAACCCACCATATTCCACTGCACTCCCATCTGTGATGGCCCACATTCTGTGGTCTGTGCTTCTCTCTGAATCTGCACAAATCCACCTCTTACCTATGCTGTGTCTCTCACTGAAGTTTTGCTGAGACATCAAGAGCCTGAGCTTCATTAGGTCCTGAAGCCAGACACTGTGGATTTTGGCCAGGCTCAAATTCTGGGAGAGAGAAGTTGAAGGATGGGAGGAAAAAGCAGTGGGAAAAACGTGCAGAGGAATCCTCTTCATAATCTGCCAGAAAATCTGCTATATACCTGACCCGTGCTCACAGTTTTCATTGGCCTGATCCTTGGCACAAAGATTAAGGACAGAAGAATCCCCACTCACTTGGGCAACAACTATTAAGTAGTCCCTGCCAGAGTCCCTCAGTTGCACCCACTGCTGCTCGCCTGTTTGTGGGGGGTTTAAGAAAATAAGAAATGACAGATTGTAAAGGAATTAAGATTTTGTTAGCCATACGTCCTTCCAGCCATAGGAGTGAGGACCGTCTATCTTAACTGGAGGTCTTCTGAAATCTGAGACTGAGCTGTGTGAGCTTTCTGGCGAGTTTGTTTTTGCTGTCCCAGTTTCCAGCATGCTGGGCTTCTTGTCACTTCCACTTTGCTGGGCTTTTTTCATGTTCAGCTTCCATATTCATGCAGGAGCTTTCCCTGAGTTGGGCTTCTGCTGTGCTTGGCCTCTGTCTCATGGGGGCCAAGCTGAGGTCGTTTCAGACAGGTTAAATCCTAGAAATGGCACCATATATGTTGGGGGAGTTTGTAATGTACTCAGTTCTGTCTTGCCATAGCAAAAATTTGAAGCGATGGACGGACTGGTGTTACAACTCAGTTTATGTCCGGGGAGTGTGTTCATTTCTCCAGTTCTGTCTTGCTACAGCAAAAATTCGTAGCAACAGACGGACCAGTGTTACAACTCAGTTTTATTTAGAAAGCAAAGGAAAATACATCCTCAAAGCGTAAGGTGGACCAACCCAAAAGATAAGAAGAGAAGAGAGGCCAGCTGCTCAGTTTGGGCTCCTCATATATATATATATATATATTTTTTTTTTTTTCTCCTCCCCTGAGCCTGCCCTATGTAAATTGGGCTAGCCAGGAGGGCTATTTGTTTCACCTGAGGTTCTCACTCTGGTCCTCAGATCTTCCTTTGTTTTATTTTCAAAGGCTTTTTCCTTTCTTTGTCTTTTAGCCACAGCTATTTTGGGCTCCTTTTTCCTATTCTAACTACCTAACACTTTTAACCATAACTTTGTTTCTTTGTTTGTTTTCTAGCTTCATATAAGTGAAATCATATTCTCTTTTGTATAAGGCTTCTTTCACTCAGAGTAAAGATTTTGAGATTCAACCATGTTGTATGTATCAGCAGTTTGTTCTTTTTTATTGATGAGTTGTGTTTCACTGTATGAATGTACCATATTGTTTCTTCATTCCGTTAATAGAAACAAGGGTTATTTCTAGTGTCAGGACTATCTCATATCATGAATAAAAATTCTTTACACATCCTTCTGTAAGCTTCTTTGTTGGCATTAGGTTTTACTTCCTTTGGGTAAATAAACAGGGATTATTGGATAGGAATAAATATGTATTTAAATTTCTATGAAAGTGCTGGAAATTTGTATCACTTTGTATATTTATCAACAATATATGAGGATTAGAGGTTCTCCATAATATCACAAATATTCAATGATCATTGGTGACTGAAAAACTATGCTATTTACCTGAAGTTTTATCCAGGTCAGGAAGGAATGACTTTTTGGAAACAAAGGTATAGAAAAAGTATTTATTATTTTGTAATTTTGCACTAGAAAGTCGTTTATTCAGTAACCTGTTTATATTTTGAAATAATACCATGATGCTGCTACTGCTGCTAAGTCGCTTCAGTCATGTCTGACTCTGTGCGACCCCACAGACGGCAGCCCACCAGGCTCCCCCATCCCTGGGATTCTCCAGGCAAGAACACTGAAGTGGGTTGCCATTTCCTTTTCCAAATAATACCATATTTTATCTAAAAGTATATTATACCCCAAAGTGATATTTCCCTTTAAGAAAATGCTAGTTCAGTTCAGTCAACTTCACTTCAGTCGCTCAGTCATGTCTGACTCTTTGTGACCCCATGAATTGCAGCACGCCAGGCCTCCTTGTCCATCACCAACTCCTGGAGTTCACTCAAACTCATGTCCATCGAGTGGGTGATGCCATCCAGCCATCTCATCCTCTGGCGTCCCCTTCTCCTCCTGCTCCCAATCCCTCCCAGCATCAGAGTCTTTCCCACTGAGTCAACTCTTTGCATGAGGTGTCCAAAGTATTGGAGGTTCAGCTTTAGCATCATTCCTTCCAAAGAACACCCAGGACTGATCCCCTTTAGAATTGACTGGTAGGATCTCCTTACAGTCCAAGGGACTCTCAAGAGTCTTCTCCAACACCACAGTTCAAAACCATCAGTTCTTTGGTACTCAGCTTTCTTCATAGTCCAACACTCATATCCATACATGACTACTGAAAACACCATAGTCTTGACTAGATGGACCTTTGTTGGCAAAATAATGTCTCTGCTTTTGAATATGCTATCTAGGTTGGTCATAACTTTCCTTCTAATGCGTAAGCGTCTTTTCATTTCATGGCTGCAATCACCATCTGCAGTGATTTTGGAGCCCCCCAAAATAAAAAGTCTGACACTGTTTCCACCGTTTGCTCATCTATTTCCCATGAAGTGATGGGACCAGTTGCCATGATCTTCATTTTCTGAATGATGAGCTTTAAGCCAACTTTTTCACTCTCCTCTTTCACATTCATCAAGAGGCTTTTTAGTTCCTCCTCACTTTCTGCCATAAGGGTGGTGTCATCTGCATATCTAATGTTATTGATATTTCTTCTGGCAATCTTGATTCCAGCTTGTGCTTCTTCCAGCTAGACAACATATTAAAAAGTGGAGACATTACTTTGCCAACAAAGGTCCATCTAGTCAAGGCTATGGTTTTTCCAGTGGTCATGTATGGATGCGAGAGTTGGACTATAAGGAAAGCTGAGTGCCAAAGAATTGATTCTTTTGAACTGTGGTGTGGAGAAGACTCTTGAGAGTTCCCTTGGACTGCAAGGAGATCCAACCTGTCCATCCTAAAGGAGGTCAGTCCTAGGTGTTCATTGGAAGGACTGATGTTGAACCTGAGATTCCAATACTTTGACCACCTGATGCAAAGAGTTGACTCATTTGAAAAGGCCCTGATGCTGGGAAAGATTGAGGGTAGAAAGAGAAGGGAATGACAGAGGATGAGATGGTTGGATGGCATCACTGACTCGATGGACATGGGTTTGGTTGGACTCTGGGAGTTGCTGATGGACAGGGAGGCCTGGCATGCTGTGGTTCATGGGATTGCAAAGTCGGACATGACTGAGCGAATGAACTGAACTGAACTGAACTGATACCATAAAAATCATTATTTAAATTGGAAAAACTTGGTATGAACTGAAAGTTTTAGAATTCTGAAGATGAAGTTATCTTTCTCTGTAAAAAGTTTAATATAAAGTTTTTAGTCATTAAAACATATCTGTTATTTAAAACTGCCTCAATAAATATATTTATAATAAATAAGCAATAAATTATTGATTATTAATTTTAACCTATGATCACTTAATTTGTTTAATATCTATCAAAACAAATTAAAGCCATTAATGTAATATTTAGCAACAGAAAAAACAGACTAAAACATATTTATGTATCATCTTTGCCTTTATTCTTTATAATAATAAATCATTATAATAACTGTTTTACTCTGTTGCATTTGATCTGCTTTTCCTTAATTTTAATCAATTTCCAAGCAGTGGTCTTCTCACTGAATTCTTCAGCAAGTATTACTAATTAAGTATTAAGTGCAAAGACAACAAGGAGAAGCAGAAATGAAGTTATTATTTTGTTGACCTTCTCTTTTGGTGGGAAGAGAGAAGCGAATAGATATTTAAAGTGTTAGGGAGTCCCATGAATAATTCAACAATCAGAGGGCTGGAGATGGTAGATGAGTATAGTTTCTAATGGAGTGGCAGAGGAAGCCCTCTGTGATGAGGTGGCATTTGAGCAGGAATCTGAATGATGGGAGAGAGTAGCCCAGGGAATATAATGGGGAAGAAGACATTTCTCTTTTGTACAGATACTAATTCTGGTTCTTCCATTTATCTTTATCTGACTGTCATACCCATCAGTTTTCTCTAGTACTTTTTTTTATCCTGCTGCTGCTGCAGCAAATCTTACTACTTTACTTACTACTTTAAATGTGAAAGTGAAAGTCACTCAGTCCTGTCCAACTCTTTGTAACCCCCATGGACTGTACCCTACCAGGCTCCTCTGTCCATGAAATTCTCCAGGCAAGAATAGTGGAGTGGGCAGCCATTGTCTTCTCCAGGGGATCTTCTTGATCCAGGGATCCAACCCAGGTCTTCTGCATTGGCAGGTAGATTCTTTACTATCTGAGACACTAGGGAAAAACCAACTTTAAATATATTTCCATTGTATTCTTATTGTTCATATTCCACTAAAATTATCTCTATGTTAGCAGAAGAAATCAATGTTTGAATTTGGCTTAAGTTTAAATAACTTTATTTAGAAATGCAGACATGTAAAATGCCTTCTGGTTAGGTTACCAAAGTTTAATTTTATTCTTAGAAATTACCACTGTAATATTATATTCTTTGCAGTAAATAGCACTGTATTTTGCTATATCCTGTTCTTAGCTGGGAAATTATGCACTTGTTGGTTTAAATCTGTTTTATATATTAAATAGTAATTCTAAAAAGAAATCCATAAAATAAAAACCCAAGCTAAACCATCAGCAATGAGAAAAAAGGTAAAATTTTTAATAACAGGCATAAAATTGTATAGATCTAGTTTATTAGGTTTAACTGTGGGCTTTGTGCTTTAGAAAACCATTTGTACAATAAATAATTCATGTATTTTCATTTTTATATTTTTTGATGGTACTATCTTATAAATAACTATGAATATATAACATTGTTATTTATAGTAAATGAAAATATGGGTATATAGCTAAAATTGTAAAATACCAATATATATCATTTATATATTTATACAGTTAGGATAAATACTAACATTTATTTTTTATTCCTTTTATCTTTTTAAAAAACTGTTCTTTTATTACATTTATGCTATACCACTTCTTTACCTTAGAGTAAATGAAAACTATATTTTTCTAGAAACTCTTTTGCAAAACAATATATCACAACAGTATTTTTCCCAGTGAGGATAATAATCACCTTTTTATTTGACCTTTTATAGCTACCCCTAATTATGTGGCTTGCCAAGTTTTTAAACTATCCATCCATGTGTCACCTGTAACATTACCTTTTCGTAGCACTTGTCTAGGTTATCATCATGTATTGTGCTTTATTCTTCTTCCTGGGCCATATTCTCTTTTCTTTTTATTAACCTTTATTCTGTCTTTTAAAACTAATATTTACTGGGGTATAGTTGCTTTACAATGCTGTATTAGTTTCTACTGTACAGCATTAGCATTAGCCAGACATACACAAATACTCTCTACCTTTTCAGCCATATTCTCTTGCTTTAAATTTCCCTGTAGTCTGGGGCATCTTTAACCATTGCATTAATGATTCTAGCTGTTAAATCTGATGATGCAATCCTTCTAATTTACTTTTATGGGTTGATAGGTCCTGCCGAACCTGGAGTCATAGAAGGCAATGGCAACCCACTCCAGTGTTCTTGCCTGGAAAATCCCAGGGACGGAGGAGCCTGATGGGCTGCCGTCTATGGGGTTGCACAGAGTTGGACACGACTGAAGCCTTAAATTATACCAATTCCATCTTACTATTATAAATATACAATTATACAATATGTTTGAAAGTATATAAACAGTAAAATGCTAGGTCAGTTATTATTGACTTCTATTATAAAACCTCAGAAAACATTGGTTATCATGGATATTTAGGTAAGAGTTGAAAGAAAGCTGTGATAACTTCAGAGACCTTAAATGCATTAAAAACCCAGCCAAAGATTATATTTAAAAATTCAGTTTAATATGTTGAAACACATTGGATGGGAAAGAAATCAGAAAATGCCTTTAATCTATCCTTATATAAATTTGATTAAATATTTTGAAAGGTTGTGAAAAATATTTAATAGAGTACAATCATGTCTGGGCTTCCCAGGTGTCTCAGTGGTAAAGAATCTACCTGCCAATGCAGGAGACACAGGTTTGATTCCTGGACCAGGAAGATTCCCTGCAGAAGAAAATGGCAACACACTCCAGTATTCTTGTTGGGATAATCTCATGCCCAGAGAAGCCTGGTGGGCTACAGTCCATAGGTTCACAAAGAGTCAGACACAGCTAAGTGACTGAGCATGCAAGGTTTACCCTAGTATCAGTGAGCAGAATAATCTCATATCATAAGCAAGCTTTGAAACATATATATGTGAATTATAGTCTCTATCCTTGCTACTCAAAGTGTAATCAAGGGCGGGAAGCATCAGCACCTCCTGAGAATTTGTTCAACATGTGGAATCTCTGGTTCTACCCAGACCTAGTGAACCAGAATCTGCATTTTAACAAGATTCCCAGGTGACAATACACTGTTTGAGAAGAATGTGCCTACCTTTTATTTGTTAATAATAAATATCTTCTAAGTGTCTTCCCCAGGAAGTGTCATGATACGATTCAAAGGAGAATTCATTTCAAAGATTACAGGAGGAAAGTGACTACTTCCAGTAAAGAAGTTAAATAAAAAAGTGTACATGATGATCTTTATTCTGATGTTGGAATTTAGTCACCTAAAAAATACTTTTTTTTATACCCATAAAATTTAGGGTGGAAAATAAGCCCAAATATGGTAACATATGAGGAAGACATGGCAACTCACCCCAGTATTCTTGCCTGGAGAATCCCATAGAGAAAGGAACCTGGCAGGCTACAGTCCATGGGGATTGCACAGAGTCGGACAAGGCTGAAGTGACTTACTTAGTACACATGCACACATGGTAATATATAAATAATAGGATTTATTTAATCCTATTATAACAAAGATGGTTGAGAAAAGAGGATAAACTGAGAGCAGTAACCCTCTCACAGCAGTATTGCTCAAACTCTGATGGCCAATTTGCTCAGGCCTTGCTACATTCCTACTGAATCAGAATCCCCACTCTGGTGGGGGGGGAGGGGTTGGGATTTAACTTATAAGGTTATATGACTATAAAATGGTTGGTTATTTGACTTTTAAAAATTCTCTATAGGTGATTCTAATTTACAATTTAAAAACAACTACTTCTTAAAAAATCTAAAATAACATGGCTTTATTTTATCTGCCTCTGTAACATGCTATACAGGTGCATAATTAATTTTAAATTTTTGACATTTTCAACTTCTTAGTTCAATTGCTGGTTTGCTGATATATAGTTTTTTGGCTTGCTTTTATTTATGTTTTCTCATTTTTTCTTTTTTAAAAAAATGTATCTTTAATTGAACGATGATTGCTTTACAAATTGTGTTGGTTTATGCTATAAATCATCATGAATCACCTGTAGATATTTATGTGTTCTCATTTTGTAAACTTATTTTTCTGACTTTATTTTATTGGAGGACCCCTTGTGTGCTATTATGTTGTATATGGATAATATTAAAAATTATTACATAATGCTTAATGAGTCAGAAAATAGATGCAGATAAAATAATTAAAATAAGACCTAAAAATTGCCTTTTAATAAATGAATTAAAGTTAGGAGATGTTTTATTTAAAAGTTCAGATAGTAAACAATAATAATTTATTAATCTGATGCAAGGTTAAGTAAAATGAATCTTGAATTATGTCTACCCATAAATCCGAATGGGATAGGAGGAGCTGGGGTGGGTTCTAGGAGGTGAAGGGATGAAGTGGCAAAACCATGTGGGAACCAGAACCTATGGCCCTAAGGAGAGTTTGTATGAAAAGACAGACTCTAATATTAGATGCTTTATCACAAACAGTGCGTCTGTTTATGCAGGTAATAAGTAGACTTTTTTCTCTCAAATGGAACGAACAGAAAAGATCTTAGCAGTGGAAGCACTAGAAGACAATATCGTGAAGAGCTGGAATAGAGGAGAAGAAATGGGTGATGGCTCTGTTCTTCAGGAGAGTTCTTCAGGTTATTCCAGCTGTACTTGGGAATTTAGAAGGGATTGGTTTGGGTTGGAGCAATAAAAAGGAAGGCAAGACTTAATTTTACATATAACCAAGGAAGGAAACAGAATACTAATTTATGGCTAAAGTTAAGATAGAAAATGTAGCCAGAGAAATGTGAGGTATCCCTCACCCATTTTAGGTCTAATACACTATATTCCCTTTTATGTTAACTATCTTTGTTATTTGAGATCTCCATTTTCAAAAGTTACTACATATAACTGAATCGCTTTGTTGTATACCTGAAATTAATGCAACATTGTTACTCAATTATATTACAATATGAAATAATTTTTTAAATATATGTACAAATAAACCAGAACCACACAAAGTTACTATGGAATATTCACATCCTTTTAAAGATGATTGATTTTGGTGACAGTAGGTCGTATAAGTTTTGAGCACTTTACTTAAAGTGGATGAATTAGTTTCTTTTTGAAATATTTGGATGGGAGACTAAGGAAATCAAGTAAAAATCTTCCACATAGCTACATACACACCTGGATTTTGTGGTAGCCACATCTTTCTCCATGAGAACTTGTCTGCAATAAGAAAAAAAGAAAGATAATGATTTGGATTTGATTTAGGTCATACCAAAATAGTCTAGTGGTTTTCCCTTTCTTCAATTTAAGTCTGAATTTGGTAATAAGGAGTTCATGACCTGAGCCACTGTTAGCTCCCAGTCTTGTTTTTGCTGACTGTATAGAGCTTCTCCATCTTTGGCTGCAAAGAATATAATCAATCTGATTTTGGTGTTGACCATCTGGTAATGTCCATGTGTAGAGTCTTCTCTTGTGTTGTTGAAAGGGGGTAGTTGCTATGACCAGTGCATTCTTTTGGCAAAACTCAACATTTAGAGAATGAAGATCATGGCATCTGGTCCTATCACTTCATGGGAAATAGATGGGGAAACAGTGGAAACAGTGTCAGACTTTATTTTGGGGGGGCTCCAAAATCACTGCAGATGGTGACTGCAGCCATGAAATTAAAAGATTCTTACTCCTTGAAAGGAAAGTTACGACCAACCTAGATAGCATATTCAAAAGCAGAGACATTACTTTGCCTGCAAAGGTCTGTCTAGTCAAGTCTATGGTTTTTCCTGTGGTCATGTATGGATGTGAAAGTTGGACTATGAAGAAAGCTGAGCACTGGAGAACTGATGCTTTTAAACTGTGGTGTTGGAGAAGACTCTTGAGAGTCCCTTAAACTGCAAGGAGATCCAACCAGTCCATTCTAAAGGAGATCAGTCCTGGGTGTTGTTTGGAAGGAACGATGCTAAAGGTGAACCTCTAGTATTTTGGCCACCTCATGCAAAGAGTGGACTCATTGGAAAAGACTCTGATGCTGGGAGGGATTAGGGACAGGAGGAGAAGGGGACGACAGAGGATGAGATGGCTGGATGGCATCACCCACTCGATGGACGTGAGTTTGAATGAACTCCGGGAGTTGGTGATGGACAGAAAGGCCTGGCGTGCTGCAATTTATGGGGTGGCTAAAAGTCGGACATGACTGAGCGACTGAACTGAACTGAACTGAATGATTTGGAGAGGAGTGCTGTAATTATTTTTTTTTTATAATTTGACTGGGTCAAAAAGTGTCCATGTGTTTGACTAATCATTATATAATCTAGGTGTGCCTGTGACTGTTTCCTGATGATATTAGCACTTTAATCAGCAGACTGAGTTAAGGAGATTGCCCTCTCCAATATATGTAGGCAACTTGAGGGCCAGAATAGGACCGAAAAGCAGAAGAGGGAGAATTTGTTCTCTCTGCCTGTCTGCTTGAGCTGAGGTGCCAATCTTCTCCTGCCTTCCAGCTGACTGGAACTTATACCATTGACTTTCCCAGTTCTCAGACCTTTGTGTTCGAACCAGAACTATACCACTGACTTTCCTCAGTCTCCAGCTTGCAGGTGACAGATCATGAGACTTCTCAGTCTCCATAATCACATAGGTCAAGTTATATATATATATATATATTTGATTCTGTGTTTTTATGGAGATCAGAGGCTGAGTATTATAAAAATAAAAATACAATCTTTTTCAAACATGACTTTTGCTCATTCCTTATGCAAAAATTGAAGCTAACTATGACAATTTCTCATATATCAGTGTTATGTTTTCTTCTCCACATATGGTATCAACTACCCATTCCTATACACATATACACACATAATCTTCCAGAAGTTGTTTTGGGATCCTCAAATAAGAGAGGCCATCATATTAACAAGCATACAATATAGTCTACAAGTGACATAATATATATGAAAAACAATTAAGTATATATTTGGAAACAAAAAGAATAACAGTAAATGGTCTTAAATATACATTTGAAAATATATTAACACTTCCACTTTGAAAACAAATACAGTAAATATAGGTAAATAAACATTTCTGAAAGGCATTCAGATATGCATTTGTAAAAAAGTACATAGTCATAGTATTTATTCAGAGTTTTTAAATTTTAAAATATATGTCATGAATTTAAGTATAATAGATTGATGGCCGTCACTGGAATGCAGAAAAAAGAAATCAAGAATTCTCTTATTTCCAGTTTGTGTTTCCAAAATGTGGACAGGTTTATTTTAACAGATTTTGGGAGACTTTTTAGACTTTCTTGCCTAGAATTTTTTTCAATCACTATGACTTTTAAATCTTTAAAAGTATAGAAGAAACATATGGTCTGTGGTCAAAAATTCAGAGGTCCAAGTCAGTTAGGATGCAGAGTTCTGAATAAGAGGGCACAAAGAGAGTCTCAGAATTTGACTTTAAGTTCCATAAGGTCAGAGGCAGAGTTTGCCTTGTTTTCTGTTATGCCTCAACCCGTATTTGAGATGGAGTGTGTCCTCCAAGATGATTTTTCATTGGATGAGCTATGTTCAAGATAAATCTCTGTCCTGAAAATCCATAGGGTTTAAACTCAAAGTCCTAGCAAGTACTGTCTTCAAACATAGTTAAACTTCTTATTATCCTGTTTATAACATGCTTGCAGGAAATGATCCTAAAGAAACAAAAAAAATCATTGTGGGCAAGAATACATGCACATTTAATTTGAATTTACTTTGTCTCTACTAAAGAAGCAGCAACCAATATGATAGATAAGTTTTATCACCAAGGTAATAACACTGAAAAACAGTATTCTTCTATCTCAAGAACATTCAAGTGGAACTTTAATTATAGATATTCCAGTGATAATTAATTTGCTGTTCTTATATGTTATAAATCACCAAAATACAAGAAAAGTCTTAAAGCCATGTTGAAACAACTAAAAATTTATTATACCTCAGATAACTTGAAGGGAAATGTGAATTTGACTCATTACCAATGTATCTTTAAAAAAATCATTCATTCTTCATTCACTCATTTATACATTCACTAAATATTTACTGTGTAGCCACTGTGTGTTAATTAACATAATTATTTTATGGAACTTAAAACACAGCTATGTGTGTTTGTGTAAGGAAAGTCAGAGTGCATCTCTAAACACCTTCTCTCTGAGACATCCTATGACTGCCTGAAGGTTCAGCTTCTAGGGCACTTTGTGTGAGAGGAGCTCTGCAAGATCAGTGCTTTATCCTAGTTTCACTATGCACTGCAGATAGGGCACAAGAATGGCTTACATGGTGTCTGCAGGTGAAGATATGTTTGGAAACTATTTCCCAATTCTGGAACTACTCTGCAGAACTCCTAATAGAGGTATCAATTCTGTTATGGTATGGGCTTCCCAGGTTGGTGCTGGTGACAAAGAAATCACCTGCCAATGCAGGCGACATAAGAGACACAGCGGGATCAGGAAGATCCCCCTGGAGGAGGGCATGGCAACCCACTCTAGTATTTTGTCTAGAGAATCCTCATGAACAGAGGAGCTTGGTGGGTGAGAGCCCATAAGGACAAAGAGAGCTGGAAACGGCTGAAGTGACTTAGCACATCTCTTATTGGCATAATGTTGGACTTGCTCAAAGGGTGAAGATCATATGGATTCTTTCATCACCAACAGTTTTGAACTCTGAGTTCTGGAGGACTTGTATTCCTTTTGGGATTCTTATCTCTAATTTTAATAAGTATAAATAAAAATAGCTACTCATTTTAAGAAACTAACAAAACCTCATGCTGATAATGGTGACAGGTTACAAGAGGGGGACAGAATTTTTAAATATTACAGATTTCAGTGTTAAGGCAGTCTTCACATGACATTAATCCTTGGCCAAATGTGTAGATGTTGAAAGACTAAAGTTCTGCCTGCCATTAACTGAATGTATAGATTATTAAAGAACTGTAAACATGATCAAGTCTCAAAAGATCACCCCCTCCCAATTGCTTCTGAAATGTCAACCCCAGGGGCATCATCTTGAGGAAACGAGTGATTTAAAGGATTGTCTGGATCGCTCATGTGTCTGTCTCATATTCAGAGTTATAATCATAATAATTTCAAATATGTGCTTGTGCTAAGCACTGATACATCACATATTATTTTTAAAACAGTCATGGTAAGAAATTGTTGGATTTGGAAGGTAAGATTTTAGTTTTGGTCTGCCACTAATTGATTTTACCTGAACACTTCAGATTTCTGATGTCTTATAGATTGAATTAGGTGGATGGAACATGTCTTGCCTAAAGTCTGTTTCAGTTCTAATGTTTCTATTTCACAATCTGCCATTAATAATCAAGTATCTTAGGAAACAATTACCACCAGCCTCTTTCTACATCCTTTTATTTCTTCATTCACTTTTAAAAACTTTTAAAAAGTATAATATATATAGAAAAATATATACAAATCTCAAGTAACAAACTTGATGTGTTTTCATGAAACAAATATAGTCACATAAACAGCAAAAGACAAAAAAAAAAAAAAAAA
>SJYA01000448.1:31434-73259 GCA_006410615.1 Neotragus moschatus | reverse complement strand
GATAAATATAAAAAAAAAAAAAAAAAAAAAAAAAAAAAAAAAAAAAAAAAAAAAAAAAAAAAAGAAGAAGAAAAGAAAAGAAAATTACCAGAAACTTGGTATCTGCCTTGTGTACTATTTTAGTCACTATAACCAGAATAGCTGCTACTCTGACTTATAACCCAAACTTCTAAAAATATAGCTTGATTTGACTATGTATACAAATGTGGTCATCAAATGTGATTTAAATTACATCCGATCTTTAGGTCAACTCAGAGGATATTGGAATCCTAGCACTATTGAATCTTTTAGCCCAGGGGCATGATATATCTCCTCCATTTAATTAAATCCTTATTAATTTCTCTCATCAACCTTTTAAATTTTCATGTATTGATTTTGTACCTGTTTCGTTAATGTTATACCAAATCACTTCTTAATTGTTGATGTTGTCATAAATGAGATTAAATAACTATCTTCCAATTAAAATAAATCAATTAATTAAAAATAAATATAATTAAAACATAAAAAGTAAAACTTAAATTTGCTTATTGCTAATATATAAAAATACAATTGAGTTTTCAAATTGATACTGTATGCTAAAATCTTACTAAACTCACTTATTAGTTCTAGTAGTTTATATGTAGACTCTCTGAGATCATTTACTGTTATGACCATGTTGTCTTCAAATAATGATAGTTTTACTACTATTTTAATCTTTTAAATTGCTCCCCCTTTTCTTGCTTTATAGAACTTTCTGAGACTTACAGTAAAATGTTGACTAGGTATGGTAAAATAAGATATTCTTAGCCTGTTTCTGATCTTAGGGGGAAATAATTTAGCCATCTCCTATCAAGTATGAGACTTGTTTAGTCACTAAGTTGGGTCTGACTCTTTTGCAACCTCGTGGACTATAGCATGGCAGGCTCTATGCATGGGATTTCCCAGGCAAGAATACAGAACTGGGTTGTCATTTCCTTCTCCAGAGACTCTTTCCAACCCAGGAATCGAACCCCCATCTCCTGCATTGACAGGAGGATTCTTTACTACTGAGTCACCAGGGAAGCCCAAGTGTGAAGTGAGTTATAGGTTTTGTATCAAGTTCAGGAAATTTTTTACTTATTTCTAGTGTACTGACAGATTTTTTTTAAAATTATGACTGCTTAATTTTTTCAAATGCTTTTTAATATAAAAAGCATTTTATAGCTATTTGACATCCTGGAATGTGAAGTCAAGTGGGGCTTAGAAAGCAACACTATGAACAAAGCTAGTGGAGGTGATGGAATTCCAGTTGATGGAATTCAATCTTGAAATCATGGAAGATGATGCTGTGAAAGTGCTGCACTCAATATGCCAGAAAATTTGGAAAATATAGCAGTGGCCACAGGAATAGAAAAAGTCAGTTTTCATTCCAATACCAAAGAAAGGCAATGCCAAAGAGTGCTCAAACTACTGCACAATTGCACTCATCTCAGTTCAGACTCTCAGTCGTGTCTGACTATTTGCGACCCCATGAATCGCAGCACGCCAGGCCTTCCTGTCCATCACCAACNGGAGAAGGGGATGACAGAGGATGAGATGGTTGGATGGCATCACCAATGTGATAGACATAAGTTTGAGTAATCTCTGGGATTTGGTGATGGACAGGGAAGCCTGGCATGCTGCAGTCCATGGGGTCACAAAGAGTCGGACACGACTGAGTGACTGAACTGAACTGAACAGTAGATAATTTTAAAAATGTAATCTATAGTTTTAGTAACTTCTTTATAATTATCATGTTAAAATAAAAATATGAATTTAATTTAACTGCAAATAAACAATTAGTTGAGGCTTCCCTGATGGTTCAGACAATAAAGAATCTGCTTCCAAAACAGAAAACCTGGGTCTGGGTTTGATGCCTAGATCAAAAAGATTCTTTGGAGGAGGAAATAGCAACCCACTCCAGTATTCTTGCCTAAGAATTCCGTGGACTCCTGCCTGGCAGGCTACAGTCCATGCATGGGGTTGCAAAAGTAGGACACGACTGAGTGACTAACACTTAACACTAAGCAATCAGTATGATTTTATGTTTAATAATTTAATAATATTACTGAAACCAAGAAATATTTTTAAATGTAATTAGAAACAAACTTTTAAAAATTACAATAATTGATGATTTAATGACTAGAATAGATTTTCAAAACATGAAAATCCCCTTTTGTGTAATTATCTGGGCTTAAAATGAAGAGTTATGATGGGAAATAATTTTTCTATAATAACTTCTATTTTTCTTTCAAGACATTGTTATTTGTGATGCTCATGTAATTATATGCCACTGTAACTCAAGTATGTAATGACATTTCTCTTTGAAAGCATTTAAATAACTCAGGAAATTGCCTTACTGTTCTGTTTCCTGACTTAAAACCCACTTTTGCCATGTTCATTTTATTATACAATCTGTCNTGGGAAATAATTTTTCTATAATAACTTCTATTTTTCTTTCAAGACATTGTTATTTGTGATGCTCATGTAATTATATGCCACTGTAACTCAAGTATGTAATGACATTTCTCTTTGAAAGCATTTAAATAACTCAGGAAATTGCCTTACTGTTCTGTTTCCTGACTTAAAACCCACTTTTGCCATGTTCATTTTATTATACAATCTGTCTCAACTCATCCAGGCAAAATATATTCCACAAAATATAATGTGCACTGAATGTTATACTGGTTGATAGCCATATAATTGTATCCATTATTGCATTTATATTTGTACATAGACATTTAGCATACTGTATATAAACAGTCACGTTTATAGATATGCATGCAAAAATGTCTAAATAAAGACTTATACATTTATTTTACCTTCTTTAATGATTTAAGTTGATTTTAAAATCAGATATTTCATGAATTATGAGTTACTTATGGATTATAAAAGGGTGGATGGAAGAATAATAGCTCCATAAAATTGTAATATATAATTAGTTTAATTAGGAAGTAAAAAAAATTAAAACTTCACCTTCATGTATGAATTGTTGCTAGTTTTTGCTCCATAACACAGGAACATATTGCCTACCAATAACAGTTTGAAGTAATACAATTTCAAGTGACCATACAAATTCATATTTTATGGCAGTGACAAAGCTATTTTCACTCAGATGGCACTAATTTTATATAAAAACACTTTGAAGCAAGGGCTCACTTAATCCCTTTCCTGTTGAGCTCAACAACTGCTATTGGCAGGAATGTGGATTATGTTACATGGGGTCAGGGCCTTGCTTTTCTTCATTTTTACTGTGAAATTATTTTTTGAGTAATGTTTCTACCTTCCCATCAAGGTGAGCATGGAGACCATGATCTTACGCTTTTTGTCAGTTCCTTTGCATGGGTCTATAGCAATAGTTTGAAATACCATTGAAAGCATATTTGCTTATTTAGTTAGTAAACTGACACAGACTCAAAGAAAAGTGAAGGCATACATGATAACAATGTTGCAAAATCAAGCATTGTCTCGAGTATCTTTTCCATTCTTGGAGGAACATCCCTCTCTTCTCAATTCTATCTTGAAATTTTGACATATGTACCATGGGACCTAGACCTTAACCCTACTAATATTTAGACTACATATCATTTGATTTAAAATATGTTTTGGAATAGCAGTGATTCTTTTCTTGTGGTGATGGTTTGGTCACTAAGTCATGTCTGAGTCTTTGTGATCCCATGGACTGTAGAATTTCCCAGGCAAAAATACTGGAGTGGGTTGCCATTTCCTCCTCCAGGAGATCTTTCCAATACAGGGATCAAACCCACTTCTCCTGTCTCTCCTGTTTGACAGGCCGGTTCTTTACCATTGAGCCACCTGGGAAGCCCCTCTTTTCTTATACCTACAAATATTTACTGATAAAATGTTTAAAGAAGACTAAGGATTTCTATTTTGTATCCTTGATGTGTGTATATTAATGGGCATCTTTTTAAAGGTTCTAAAGCAGAGATGAAGTTAACCTCTTAATCAATTGCTGACCTTTCACATACTCCTTTTCTTCTCAATTCTATCTTGTCCTTTCTTTATTTTTCATGTGAATTTACCAATTCAGTGAGATCAAGCAAAGTGAAGATGACATTGTGCTCTGATATGTGAGATTAAACTGATATGTATAAGATTAAACATTTGTCCACTGCAGGTATCATATTTTGTATCTGTAAGGCTGCATGTCTAAAGACAATTTCAGTAGCTATGGAAATGAGGCCAGCTGGGTCTGAGACAGGCATGTGAAGTTAGCTAACACCTCTCCTTTCAAAACCAAGCATCTGTTCACATGCACTGTTTTATATGGCTTCCAAAGGGAGAAAATCAGTAGTACCATGCATTTAATATAAGATTAGGCACATTAAATTTGTCTGGGAACTTGGAATAGGAAGAGTCTATCATCAAATGAAATCTGAAGTTTTGCAAGGCAATGGCACCCACTCCAGTACTCTTGCCTGGGAAATCCCATGGATGGAGGAGCCTGGTAGGCTGCAGTCCATGGGGTCGCGAGGAGTTGGACACGACTGAGCGACTTCACTTTTACTTTTCACTTTCATGCATTGGAGAAGGAAATGGCAACCCACTGCAGTGTTCTTGCCTGGAGAATCCCAGGGATGGGGGAGCCTGGTAGGCTGCCATCTCTGGGATCGCACAGAGTAGGACTTGACTGAAGTGACTTAGCAGCCGTGGCAGCAGAAGCATAGGGTCTGCAAGTTAAAATTTGTTGCAAAGGAAGAAGAAAAGCCAAGCAAAAGAGAGAGTTTAGGTGGTTCTGAGAATTGAAGGACAGCTAATTCAAGAATTCCTCCAATTCCTCATAAATTTAGCTACATACAACACACAGGGGAGAGATATTATGGCTCTCTCTCTGAAGTAAGAAACGTCTAGTTCTAGCAAGCCCACTCTGAGTGTGGGCACATAAAGATCGACATATCTGTTTGCCACAATCTGAGAACCCACCAAAAGGCTGTGGGCCTTTAGTAACACAGTGGGACTGTAGAAATATACAGCTTCTCAGTGACACAAGACTAGATGGCATGCGAAAGACAGCTGAGTGAAGTAGAGCTTTCCAAGAATGCTGTTCAGGTTACAGAGTAGCAGAAGCCAGTGATGAGTACCAGCTTAAACTCTTATTGATAGCCTAGAAGACACCCCTTTGTAGTATATTGGTGAAGAATACATTGAGGTTTGTCATCATGCACTTGGGAGCTTGGAGCCCTATAGTTTGGCCATTAGGCATTTTGTGACCTAATTTGTATCTGTAGATTAGACAACACTGCAGTTACATTTTGTGTACCTCATCTTCACCATGCACTCCCAAAGCAGAAACTTTTTTGTTAACCTTTTAAAAAATAAACTTTTTTGCACCAACAAATTTGGAAAGATTTTCTTAAAATTCACGCTTTTTCTTTCATAGTCCCAGCAAAGAAATGACACTTTAATGAGAAATTTCTGGTGAGATTGCACTGATTTCTTTAGGAACTTCAAAGTTCTATATTTCTATCTAAGAACTATAGCAGTGTTAAATTAGTTAGGCAAGGAGGCCATTAACACTGAGATGGTTCTAGTGCTGCAGTGACTGATATAAGCAAACTGAACCTAAGCCTTACAAATGCCTCAAGGTTATGAAATCAAAACTCAAGAACAACCAATCACAAGCAGCCATTGGTTACTGGTTAGATCATAAGAAGTCACATAATTTTCTTTCTGAGCTTTTGCACTTTCCCTATCTGAGTCTTTCCTTTATCTCCTCTCTGTGGAGCACTCCTACCACTTCTGGTTTGGTGCTGCCCAATTCAAATAGATTTTTGGTTAAATAAACTCTTCAAATCTTTACTATTTCTCAGAAAGAAAAAGAAATGAGAAGAGGAGTTTAGTTGGCCATGATTTTCACAGTATGAATAAAGGAGATAAAAAAGGATGGCAAATGCCCCGTTAGGTCTTCCTTGAGTAAACAAGAGGCAGAAGCTGAGGGTTGTCATATACCACTTAAATTGTTTTTTAAAAATTAATTGTTCCTGTCTTTTGCCCATTTTTTGATTGGGTTGTTTATTTTTCTGGTATTGAGATACATGAGCTCCTTATGTATTTGGGAGATTAATCCTTTGTCAGTTATTTCATTTGCAATTATTTTCTCCCATTCTGAGGGTTGTATTTCAATCTTGTTTATTGTTTCTTTTGCTATACAGAATCAGATAGTAAGTGGGAAATTATTGTGTGACACAGGGAGCTCAACCTAGTGTTCTGTGACAACCTAGAGGGGTTGGATGGGATGGGAGATGGGAGAGGGGTTCAGGAAACAAGGACATATGTATACTTTGACTGATTCATGTTGATGTATGGCAGAAACCAACACAATGTTGTAAAGCAATTGTCCTCTAGTCAAAAAAAAAAAAAAAGAAAGAAAAGAAAAGAGAGAGAGAGAAAGAAAGAAAAGAATGTAAATTCTAAAAAAATAAAAAAAAAAATTAATGGTTCCTATACCACTCATCCTAAAGACCTGAAGACTTTGCAGATATGGAATAAAATCATTTATAAAATGAAAAATAAGCATTTGCTTGGTGGTGGAGGTGAGGTGCAGTTAACAGACACAAGTTGGACAATCCTTCCTTTTCCTGGTTATAATACAGTGTTCCTTCAGGGGCTGGTGGCCCTACTCATCCATTGAGTCTCCTTGTGGCCTGTTGTGGCATCATAATAACCCCACATTTTCTTTACAGCTTCTGTAAAATTTGTCTCCTTCATATGTTTTCTTTTTCTCTTTAATGTCCAGGAAATATTGATTCCCAGAAAACTGCACTGTGGTCCCTGATTTAATTTTCTTGTGGATGGAGGTGACTACACCTAACCTGGATTTTTTTTTCAGCCCTGAGATCAGTTCCTTACTACTTTAGAAAAAGCCATAAAATTGTTTTCCTAGTATTTTACTGTAGTTGTTTCATCTTCCATTTGCTTTATATTTTGCTGTCATATTTTCAGCTGTTTACACATACTTGTTCTTAATTCACAGAATAAAACAGAAAGCTTATCCATCAGAAAATAATGATTTTTTAAAATAGTGGATTAAAAAATATAAAAACTAAGGTGATTAGACAATGATAGATGCATAGTAATCATGCCAAATATTGATGACCAGGAAAGACAGGTTGTATTGTGTGGCTTATGTAAATCTCTGTCAAAGGACAAAAACGTGAGTAGCCTGAGATCACCTTGTTTTACAAAGCCCAAGCTGCATGGAAAATCCCTGGAGAAACAATAGAGAGAGAAAAGGGGAAAGAAAGTGAGAGAGTTCGTGTAAGTTACTTAGGTTGGACAGTTACATAGACAACATGGACAGCAAAGTCACTTGACTAAAATCATATGGATGGGTATTTAAGTATTGGCACTGAGGCTCAACACTATGCCATCGATTTCCGGAGATTAAATGCTTCATTTCCAGGCTGTACAGAGAAGTTTCTCAACTACAAAATGGAGTTAATAATTGTGTATATCTGACCAAGTTATTATAAGTATTTAATAAGTTATACATTTGAAGCATTTAGACGAGAGCCTGATACATAGAAATGATCATACAGGTTACTCTGATTTTTGTTAATCAATTAAGCAAATATTACAAAAAAATTTTTTAAGAAGTAATTTTTATTCTGATCTAGATTTGTTTAAAGTTATGTTATGAACATATCATCTTAAAGTAATGAGCCAAAGTTAACTAACCATAAGCAAAAAGCCTTGTCATGAAAGTATGGAGCCTATTATGCCAAGTATAGATTTTGAGATCAAAGGGCAAACCACTAAAAATGAGAGTAAATGATTCCAACATATGCTGGTTACTTAAAGGACATAATTTTAGAGATGGGTTTTCTTCTAAATGACATTAAATTAGGCCTAACTGCTTATTCAATTAAGTTTAAATTTATTTTGAAGGTAATGATATGCTTTTACATCATAATTTGATAAATTCTTAACAACTTTCCTGGAAAAATAATGTGCCCACATTCCTCCTACATATTCATTTATGTTTTAGAATTTAAATAGTAGTTTCAGAAATTTTTTCTTTAAAGATGTTAGGTAGTTAGAATAGGAAACAGGAGTCCAGAATGCTGCTACTGCTAAGTCGCTTCAGTCGTGTCCGACTCTGTGTGACCCCAGAGAGGGCAGCCCACAAGGCTCCCCTGTCCTTGAGACTCTCCAGGCAAGAACACTAGAGGGGGTTGCCAATTCCTTCTCCAATGCATGAAAGTGAAAAGTGAAAGTGAAGTTGCTCAGTCGTGTCCGACTCTCCGTGACCCCATGAACTGCAGCCCACCAGGCTCCTCCGTCCATGGGATTTCCCAGGCAAGAACTGGAGTAGGCTGCCATTGCCTTCTCCAAGGAGTCCAGAATAAAGTGAAGTGAAGTAGCTTAGTTGGTTCTGACTCTTAGCGACCCCATGGACTGCAGCCTACCAGGCTCTTCTGTCCAAGGGATTTTCCAGGCAAGAGTACTGGAGTGGGGTGCCATTGCCTTCTCCAACTAATTCACTAGTTTAGTATGCAATAAAATAATAGAGGTTTTGAATAAGTTAAACTGGCTAGTAACAACTAATCAGTTTTCTTCAGTAATTACTGTTCTACATAGGCAAGATAATTAATTCACAGATAGTCCTTCTGGTCTATCTTCAACTATTCTTACACTACATAATCAATTAGGGACATCTTTTTACAGATATATGAAGAGAAAACAGGTAGCTTTACGTACATTGAGTTTGTTAAATCTATTTGTTATGACAGAATTTCTGACACAAAAATTGCTCATTGCACATTGAACCCCAGAGAAGTGATGAAACAAGACAGCCAATGTTAGGAGGTATGTGGGAGTGGGGTAGGGTGAGAAGTCATGGAGAAATTAAAAGCTGGCAAGTATCTGCTGAAGCAGAGCCACTTTTTAGGGTGCATAAGAAAAACTGATAAGTCACCATTTTGGTCTCTTTAGAGAAATCCATTTGTTGTTGAGAACTTAAGACCATTCACTACCATTCATGCTGCAAAATGCAGTAGTCACACTATTTCCAAAAGGATCCTAAAAACTGTAGTGCAANCTTTGGGGATTTTTATGGAGCTTTCATCATGTAGGCATGAGAGATCATAAACTCAATTTCCAGCTACTCTTGTCTCTTTAGAAGATACAAGGTAGGGCTGAAACTTCCAAACTATTAACTATGGTTCTGTCTTTCTGGTGACCATCTCCTATCCTGCAGCTCTCATTAAAACAGCAGACACTCCTATCGGTCATGTGATTTCAGGAGATGTAGGAGCTCTGTGCCAGGAATTAGGGACAGAGATCAATATATATATTTTCTATTATTTCACATTTATACCTTATTTAAACATTTAATGCTTTATTTAAACATTTAGATCACATTTTATTTCAGTCACTGCTATAACCACTATACAAATTTGGCTTAGCCCCCTGACAGCCCAGTAAGACGAGTATCATTAAAAGTTTCACTTCAGAGATGACAAAGCTGAGGCCAAAGAAGTTAAAACAAATTGTTCAAGGTCATACAGCTTGAGTGGCAAAGCTAGGATTTAAATCCAGTTTGGCTCTGAAGTCCACACTTTTAACAACCACACTATCAAGTGGGAAGAAAATAAGTTGTACACTACAATTACATGATCTGGCAAAGAAAACAGGGCTGTAGATATTTTAAATCAGAATCAGCATTGCCACTTTTACTCTAAAACCACCTACTAAGACAGCCACCCCACACTTTTTGGAAGTTTTTACAATATGTACATGGGCTAAAATTTTCAAAAGGGGGAACAGAGATAATCCATTGGTGATATTGTTGTAGCCGCGTGTTCCGGGAAACAAACTCACTCAAGACAATGCAGATAGTGGAGTGCATTTTCTTACACTGGTGGGCCCAAGGGAGAGTCTCCTCTTAACCAAGGACCCCAACCAGTTTTTGTGAAAACCTTATATACCCTAAGTGTATAAGGTTCCCTGAAACTAGTCTGAGTAAAGGAAAAAGAAAGATACAATCAAAGTTAACCTGTGATCATATGCTTTAAGCCTAGGAAGTTAACAGTGGATAATTAGCAATAGGCCTGTGGTCATACCCCAATAGGCATAATAGAATGTATGATTCTATTTGGTTACACAGATGATTAGGATATTCTTTTAGGTGATGGAGAGCCCTGGGGCTCTTCCTTTCACAGGCCTGGTTTTCCAGTAGGTATGTAGTTTCCATAGATACTGGGCATATAGCTCAAAGTCCACAGTCTGGCCCAAGATGGAATCCTGCTTTCAAGATAGAGCCTGTTTTCTTTCCTCCTTCATTCCCCACTCTTGATGCTCTTAATTCACAGTATGAGCATCATTATTAGGGATATATTGCACCCTGGCTCTCCAACGACAATTTGGGAGAGTGACACCAACCTCTGGGTTACAAAGTTCATACTACATTGTAAAATGCAGGGTCCACAAAGAACTATCAAGGCAACTGTAACAATGGTAAATATAGTTTTCCACTAATCACCCTTCACCCAAGATAGTACCAAAGTCCAGAAAGGAATGTTTTCATTTCACATTGTTTTTACATGGTTTTTCATGACATCTAAAGCAGCTGATACATTGCCAGATAAATCAGGAATATATACACAACATTCCACCTTAATTATAGCACGGGTCCTTCCTTGAACAGCTTTGAGCATGTCCAAAACAATTCTATTTTGAATTACCGCTTTTGTTACTTCTATGAAACTGGTGTTTATATAATATGTAACCCCATGACCCAAGTCTATTGACTGTAGGTCTGGCTTACATCAAGAGAGCAGGGAGAGATTATGATTGACAAGAGAAAGGAAAGTATCTTTTTGTCATCCCAGAACAGAGCAGAGTGGTTTAAAATCTCCTTGGTGGAGCAGTGACATTCACCAGGGAAGTCCATTCATCACAGACAGAGGCATAGCCCCACATACCCAACAGTTGGAGGTATTGGGGAAGTCCACGTAGGAATGTGCACATTGATGAGGCCAAACAGCAGGAGTTGATCATGTGGCTTGATATTAAAGNCAGAACAGAGCAGAGTGGTTTAAAATCTCCTTGGTGGAGCAGTGACATTCACCAGGGAAGTCCATTCATCACAGACAGAGGCATAGCCCCACATACCCAACAGTTGGAGGTATTGGGGAAGTCCACGTAGGAATGTGCACATTGATGAGGCCAAACAGCAGGAGTTGATCATGTGGCTTGATATTAAAGGGGCTCGTCCAGGATCTTCTTTTCCTTCTTCTTCTTAAGGATGATCTTAGTCTCTCCAGGGTCAGTGGGGTCCCTCTGCACAGTCCACTCAGTGTTTTCTGGGTCTGCATAGTTTGCTCTCTTCACCTTTATGTGATGGATCCAAGGGGGATTACCTGCAACTTTAACTGCAGTAGGGGTAGTTAGAACAACAGTATAAGTGCCCTTCCGGGCTTCCCTGGTGGCTCAGAGGGTAAAGCATCTGCCTGCAATGCAGGAGACCTGGGTTCAATCCCTGGGTCAGGAAGATACCCTGGAGAAGGAAATGGCAACCCACTCCAGTACTCTTGCCTGGAAAATCCCATGGACAGAGAATCCTTGTAGACTACAGTCCATGGTATCGCAAAGAGTCGGACACTACTGAGCGGCTTCACTATAAGGGCCTTTCCACTGAGGGGCTAGTAAATCATGTTTCCAATCTTTGACCTATACTTGGGCACCAAGTGTAAACTCATGAATCTGTTCCCCAAGGGGGAACAACACCTTTTCTTGTACAAACTTAGTCACCTGATTTATCACCTTACCCAGTTGTTCCATCTGCTGTGAAATCTCATCCCCTCTACCTGAGGCAAATTTGTTGACACCTGTTTTATTATGGGAGGGGGCCTCCCATACACAATTTCATATAGAGAATAGCCATGGGACCATGGGGTCATCCTGAGTCTGAGTAGAGGCTTTGGAAGCAAGTCCACCCAGGAGCAGTCAGTCTCTATGATCCATTTGGAGAGTGTCTCTTTAAGTGTCTGATCGGTTTGTTCCACCATCCCAGAACTCTGGGGCCTATATGCAGTGTGCAGTTTCCACTTGCAGTTTCTGATCCAGTGCTAGTAGGAAATCCAAATCTGGGAATTATTTCCCTAAGCAGGCACCAGGCTACTTCTGATGTTCTTTCAGTCTGGGTAGGAAAAGCTTCTACCCATCCAGAGAACGTACTTACCATGACCAGCATGTAACAGTAGTGTCCATGAAGTTTCATTTCAGTGATGTCCACTTCCAGGTGTTGAAAGGGCAGTGTACCTTTTAGCTGAATTCCTGGAGGTTTCTGTCTGTGTCGAGAGGCAGCATTGACCTGTGAGCAGGCAGTGCAGTTCTGAGATTCTTCTTTATTTTTAATATCTTTTCCACTAGCTGTCAAAAGGTCTCTTTCCATATCCAGAGCCCCATGTACATGTAGTGTGGCAAAAGCATACCTGGAATCAGTGTAGGATGTTTTCTCTCTTGCCTTTTGACAGATGGAGTGCTCGAATCAAGGCCCCTAACTCAGTTCCTTGAGCAGACCAATGTTGTGGCAAGGAGCCAACTTTGATGATAGTCTTTTCTGTGATTGTGGCGTAACCTGACAGCCGTTGTCCTTGCTTTAATAGGCTAGTGCCATCAGTATATAGGACCCAATCAGGGTCTGGAATCAGTTGGTCTCGGAAGTCAGGTCTGCTAGCGTAGACCTCTTCCAAGATTTCTCCACAGGCATGAGAAGGTCCACCCTCTCCCACCGGTAGGAGTGTGGCTGGGTTTAAAGCCTGGCAAGTCTCAATACAGAGGTTAAGGTTCTCACATAGCAGTCCTTGATATTGAATAATCTGGGATGTTGACAGCCATTTATGGGGGTTCCCTTGCAGGAGAGTGTTGACCGCATGTGGGACTTTTATGATCAAATCTTGGCCCAAATTCAGCTTGGTTGTCCCCTGGACCAGTAAGGCAAGCACAGCAACTGCCCGTAAGCATCCTGGCCACCCAGTGGTAACATTGTCCAGCTGTTTTGGGAAATAAGCCACGGGTCTGTCCCATGTCCCCATAGTCTGGAATAACACTCCCATAGCCACCTTGTCCTTTTCAGTTACATAAAGAATAAACGGCTTAGCAAGTTCTTGCAGGAGATTGTGCAATCTCCATTCATCTTGAGGAGTTACCGAGAGAAAGAGTAAATAGGTGGTTGAGCCCACTTTAAAAGTGGGTCTTTCGTGGGGGGAAAGGTCAATTGTGCCCCCAATTTAGACAGCAAATTTCTTCCCAATAAAGGTACTTGCCATTTAGGGATATATAGAAATTCATGTCACTTGGTGCCACCCCCATCTGACATTTTGGGGGTAGGCTTGAGACACAAAGGCTCAATTTATCACCATCTGAGACCCAGCAGCCTCTGGATCTATGGGCGTATAAAGTCTATAGGCATCACACAGTCTTTCGTAGAACTCAGAGAGTGATTTGTTTTCCCTTAGAATCAGTTTGGAGGGTTTTGCCATACTCAGAGGTTTTTGGGCGCCCCTTTGAGGTCTTGTAAAATAGCCACCAGATATCTCTCCAGGTGGCCCCTCCATTTCTCTGTGTTACAGTCCTAATTGGGCCTCTCATCAGGGGTGGCTCCTAGTTCTGCCCACCGCTGCAGGTTTGCAGTACCCTCAGGTGTCATTTCTCTTAACCATTTTCTGGCCTCAGATAGGATCCTGTGTCTTTCCTCAGTGCTGAAGAGGGAGACTAGTAGTTGGATTATATTATCCCATGTAGGGCAGTGGGTTTGAAAAATAGTCTCCATTAGCCTAATCTAGTAATAATAGGCTACAGGGGGCTGACGGTAGTGGCCATCTGTCCCCTGAACTGGAGGCTGTGGTAACTCTCTGTGGGGCATTGTAGTGGGGCCCTTTTCTCTGGCTCCTTAGTGGAGCACAGCCTCTGTTTGATTCTGGTGTCTCCTTTCCCCTTCCTGTCAGTACTCACCGGGAGAGGCAGGTATAGCTTGGGTAGTTCAGCTGGAGCTGGATCCTGGAAGTGTTGGCCAGAGGCTTCTGCCACCAGGATTGGAGCCTGTGAGGGTGGCAGCTCTATGACCTCTGGAAGAGCTGGCGGGGAGCAGCAGCTGCTGTAGGAACTTCACCTGGTCCTGGATTGGGCATTAAGGCAGCCTCCAGTCCCGGTGGAGCAATGGGCAGCGGGTGCTTCATCATCCGGTATGGGGCAGGGGCAGGCCATCCTTGTCCAAATCCTGCCAGATCCCAGAGGGAGAAGGGGGATTGGCATGTCTTCACCGGCAGGTCAGCACAGCTGAACCAGAACACCACATGGTCCAAGACTGTTTCTCCCTTAAAGTCTGTTATATATATATATAGCTTATATATATGTGTGTATATATATGTGTGTGTGTGTGTGTGTGTGTGTGTGTGTGTGTGTATGTATATATATAGTTTAAAGTCTGTTCTGCCTTGATGGGCTTGATCAGGTGCAGATGAAAACACAGATGGGTTAAATATCCCATGTCCCAGGCCATCTCTGGAAAGCCAATTCATACTCACTGGTGTATCCCCCTCCTTCTAGCCTGACAATTCTGAGGGGCTCAAGAATTTCACAGCAGATGGGACACCTTTTAGGGGAGGGTAGAATGCAATGGCACCCCACTCCAGGACTCTTGTCTGGAAAATCCCATGGATGGAGGAGCCTGGTAGGCTGCAGTCCATGGGGTCGCTGAGAGTTGGACACGACTCAATGACTTCACTCTCACTTTTCACTTTCATGCATTGGAGAAGGAAATGGCAACCCACTCCAGTGTTCTTGCCTGGAGAATCCCAGGGACAGGGGGGCCTGATGGGCTGCCATCTATGGGGTCGCACAGAGTTGGACACGACTGAAGTGACGNGCACAGCTGAACCAGAACACCACATGGTCCAAGACTGTTTCTCCCTTAAAGTCTGTTATATATATATATATAGCTTATATATATGTGTGTATGTGTGTGTGTGTGTGTGTGTGTGTGTGTATGTATATATATAGTTTAAAGTCTGTTCTGCCTTAATGGGCTTGATCAGGTGCGGATGAAAACACAGATGGGTTAAATATCCCATGTCCCAGGCCATCTCTGGAAAGCTNTCCCTTAAAGTCTGTTATATATATATATATAGCTTATATATATGTGTGTATGTGTGTGTGTGTGTGTGTGTGTGTGTGTATGTATATATATAGTTTAAAGTCTGTTCTGCCTTAATGGGCTTGATCAGGTGCAGATGAAAACACAGATGGGTTAAATATCCCATGTCCCAGGCCATCTCTGGAAAGCTAATTCATACTCACTGGTGTATCCCCCTCCTTCTAGCCTGACAATTCTGAGGGGCTCAAGAATTTCACAGCAGATGGGACACCTTTTAGGGGAGGGTAGAATGCAATGGCACCCCACTCCAGGACTCTTGTCTGGAAAATCCCATGGATGGAGGAGCCTGGTAGGCTGCAGTCCATGGGGTCGCTGAGAGTTGGACACGACTCAATGACTTCACTCTCACTTTTCACTTTCATGCATTGGAGAAGGAAATGGCAACCCACTCCAGTGTTCTTGCCTGGAGAATCCCAGGGACAGGGGAGCCTGGTGGGCTGCCATCTATGGGGTCACACAGAGGTGGACACTACTGAAGCGACTTAGCAGCAGCAGCAGCAGCAGAATACAAGCACACAAGTACCAAATTTCTTCTCCTAAAAATCCCCTAGTGATTGCTTGGTAATAATTATCCCCAAGATGGCGTGGACACACCTCCTAAATGACCTTCACAAATTTCCTTCCTAAGCCCTAGCACACTCACTGACCTGTGTACCAAGCAATCGCCATCTGCCTATCCCTGGCTCCTGTGGGTGCCCCCTCCAAGGGGGGTGATCAGGCCCCCTCTTCCACCCTGCCAGGTGCATTCCTCCTCACCTGAGCACTCAGACCCCCTGCTGCCATCCACTACCTGCTAATGTGAAAGGTCTGGGCATCGAGAAGTAGAATCCTTCCAAAAGGGTGAGGCACCTTCTCCCCTCTAGAAGATTCAAGCCGCAAGGCCTCAGGGAGTCCCAAATGGGACTCGTCTCCTCAAAATGTGGCGTTTCCCTGCCAGTGCACCAAATGTTATAGCCACGCGTTCAGGGAAACAGACTCACTCAGAAGGACAATGCAGATAGTGAAGTGCAGTTTATTACANGATGGAGGAGCCTGGTAGGCTGCAGTCCATGGGGTCGCTGAGAGTTGGACACGACTCAATGACTTCACTCTCACTTTTCACTTTCATGCATTGGAGAAGGAAATGGCAACCCACTCCAGTGTTCTTGCCTGGAGAATCCCAGGGACAGGGGGGCCTGATGGGCTGCCATCTATGGGGTCGCACAGAGGCGGACACTACTGAAGCGACTTAGCAGCAGCAGCAGCAGCAGAGTAAAAGCACACAAGTACCAAGTTTCTTCTCCTAAAAATCCCCTAGTGATTGCTTGGTAATAATTATCCCCAAGATGGCATGGACACACCTCCTAAATGACCTTCAAAAATTTCCTTCCTAAGCCCTAGCACACTCACTGACCTGTTGTACCAAGCAATCGCCACCTGCCTATTCCAGGCTCCTGTGGGTGCCCCCTCCAAGGGGGGTGATCAGGCCCCCTCTTCCACCCTGCCAGGTGCATTCCTCCTCACCTGAGCACTCAGACCCCCTGCTGCCATCCACTACCTGCTAATGTGAAAGATATGGGCATCGAGAAGTAGAATCCTTCCAAAAGGGCGAGGCACCTTCTCCCCTCTAGAAGATTCAAGCCGCAAGGCCTCAGGGAGTCCCAAATGGGACTCGTATCCTCAAAATGTGGCGTTTCCCTGCCAGTGCACCAAATGTTGTAGCCACGCGTTCAGGGAAACAGACTCACTCAGAAGGACAATGCAGATAGTGAAGTGCAGTTTATTACACCGGCGGGCCCAAGGCAGAGTCTCCTCTTAGCCAAGGACTCTGACCAGTTTTTGTGAAAACCTTATATACCTGCCTGAAACTAGTCTGAACAAAGGAAAAAGAAAGATACAATCAAAGTTAATCTGTGACCATATGCCTTCAGCCTAGGTAGTTAACAGTGGACAATTATCAGTAAGCCTGTGGTCATGCCCCAATAAGCATAATATAATGTATGGTTCTGTTCGGTTACACAGATAATTAGGGTATTCTTTTAGGTGATGGACAGCCTTGGAGTTCTTCCTTCTGGGGGCCTGGTTTTCCAGTTGGTATATAGTTTCCATAGATAACTGGGCATATAGCTCAAAGTCCACAGTCTGGCCCAAGGTGGAGTCCTGCTTTCAAGATAGAGCCTGTTCTGTTTCCTCTTTCAATATCATTTGAAATTAAAGTGAATAATAGAAGGCGTATAGGAATCTTACATTATTTCTTGCAAAATAAACGTCATTACATGCTTTGCATGTAACAAAAAATTAGAGTCAGTTATTTAGTGATAGACTCAGTAATTCAACAAAAATGAAAGGACAGAAAGTGGGAGTATCCTAAGCTTTTTATGTTGACTGGAAAAACACAATTGGTGAAATCTGTTCCATGTGATAGAGAAGGAAGTATATTTAAATAGACTCTTATTGGACCCTTTGTTCAGTTAAAATAATTAGTGCACTGAAAGATGCTATGTGACTCACTATGTTGTATTTAGTTTCTTATCAGTACAGACTAATATTTCAAAGCAAAACAGCTCAATGAACAAATATTCTTAGACAAAATAAAGTTGCTTTGTGTCTGTGTAATATTATATTTAATCTTATGGTTCCTTTTTAATACAAAGGATGATAAAAAGGAAACAAACAGCGAGCTCCTTGGCAGTTCAGTGGTTTAGACCTCTGTGCTTCCAATGCAGGGGGCCTGGGTTTTATCCCTGGTCAGGGAACAAGGATCATACATGCCATGGGATACAACCAAACAAAAAGAGGAAACAAATTTTATTCCACATTTCTGTTTAGGAAAAAACAATACTAATTATATCACTAAGGTAAGAGATATTTTAAACTATTGAATGCATTCATAGTCACATTTATATTATTTCCTATATCTCAATTCTTAGCAACACATCTTGGGTAAATAGCAAATACCCATCATTTTAGGAATTATGCTTCGTCAATACTTATGAGTCCCCAATTACTTTTGTGTATATAGTCTGACATTCCCTAGACTTCAACAGTTGTGTGGTCACAGGCAAGGTCACCATTCAGTTTTCCTCTAGGACCACAAAATTAATAGCCCACATCTCTCCAGCAGTCCCCAAGGAGGGAGGTTGCACCACTTCTGCTCAGAGCCTTTGCCTGCCCTTTTCATTTCTTGTGCTTGTGCTGTGGCAATTGCTTAATAAGCTGCTCTCTTTCTGCTCATTTCAGGACACTCTTTTTACAATTTGCTGAGCAATCTGCACAACCATTCTCCATATGATCCATGAATTCCTTGCTACCTTCTATGTTCATCATCATTTGGATCATGAGACATTGCTTTCTCTGCAGTGACACCTTGGGGGAGCAAGGCTTCTCATTCCTCTCATTCCCCTTCTTGCTGGTAGAAAATCATCTTTTCTGTGTCCAGTTCTCTTAGATGTATATGTATGTGTGTGTGTGTGTATATATATATATACATATATATATATATACACATATATGCTTAGTGAGCTTGTTCACTCAGTCGTGTCCAATTCTTTGTGATATATATATATATATATAGTTATATATATAGTTATACCTATAATATAGGAAAAGGCAATGGCACCCCACTCCAGTACTCTTGCCTGGAAAATCCCATGGACAGAGGAGCCTGGTGGGCTGCAGTCCATGGGGTCGCTGAGTCAGACATGACTGAGTGACTTCACTTCCACTTTTTACTTTCATGCATTGGAGAAGGAAATGGCAACCCACTCTAGTGTTCTTGCTTGGTAAGTCACAGGGATGGGGGAACCTGGTGGGCTGCCGTCTATGGGGTCGCACAGAGGTGGACACAACTGAAGTGACTTAGCCACAGCAGCACACCTATAATATAGCATATGATCAATATATTGTATTTATATTTAAATTCTATCACAGTCTTTTTTATTCCGGGAGAGAGAGGTACTCAGGGATCGAAGACAGTGTTGGAAAAGAAAAACTCATAAGATAAAGATAGAGCTACTAAAGAGTATTATTATTTCATATTATTAAAGTGGTGCTGTTTGCTTGGCATCACTTAGTTGCTATTGAGCAAACAACAGAAATATAGGGGCGAGTCTTAAAACTTTATGAGATTTTCCATCGTATTGAGAAGATAAGATTAGTCATAATGCAATAATCTACACTTTTGGTTTTAAATATGGATAACCATCAGGATTATTGGGGAGCTTCTTAATGCAGAAATGCACGCACATGGTCCCTATTGTTGTTGTTATTTTCCGGTCACTAAGACATATTCAACTCTTTTGCAACCCTATGGACTACAGCCTGCCAGGCTCCTCTGTCCATGGGATTTCTCAGGCAAGAAAACTGAAGTGGTTGCCATTTCTTCTTTAAAGTGATCTTCTCAACTCAGGGATCCATCCCCTGTCTCTTGCCTGCAGGTGGATTCTTTACCACTAACGCACCTGGGAAGACCATGGACCCCATTAAGACACACTAATCTGTATGTAAGTTACAGCAACTTACAGAAGATTATGGATGATGTATAACTCACAAGAGGTTTGCCTTTCTTCTCAGTACAGTACAGCTCCATCATAATACAATAAATGTGGTTGAAAGAGTCAAACACTTATTATGAGGTTAATAAAATGACTGTCAGCCATTGGCCCTCAAGCTGGCCTGCTGGAATTCCTGAGTTCCATTTATAGTACTTTAAGTTGTATTCTATTGCTGGCTATCCAGTGCCTTCTAGTGTTTCTTGTGGGTGTTGCCATAATTGTAAGAATGATACAGCTTCTGGGCTGGTTGGGAGTCCTAGTCGTTAGCAGACATTAGACGTTTCCATGGAGTGGAAACTTAAGTCTTATTCAGGAAGATTTAGGCTAGAAGGATTTGTGAGAAACCAGGTTCTACCATTTTCCAATCCCAGCTTCTCAAAAACAGAGTTTCCTACCCTTTCCCCGCTTCATGCCTAATCTGTCCATCTCTATCCTCTCACCACACACAGAAGGTAAGTTAAATATGTCCCCATTTGAGAAAGTGGGCTGGGAGGCAATTAGGCACCAATTGTCTATGACCTCATATCTTGAATTACCAGTTATATGAAACTTGTGTTAACACATATGTGTTATCTTGAGTATTACTGTGGTTTTATTATAATTATAGAAAATTTTGCTTGTCTAAAATTCTTCAAATGCTTATTTCATATCTATATTCAAATATGCAAATATAAAAAATACATAGTATAATCATATATATGTGTGTGTGTGGACATACATACACACATACACACATTTAAGAAATGTGTTTAAAAAATTCTTCCAAATAATTTCAACATGGACATTTGCAATAATGACTCCAAATGAATTCTAATAATTGAATCATGGATGCCTAAAACATGCTTTCTTAAAAAACCACCTGCATCTAAGAAGCAGAAATTCAGGTGTAACAGCCAGGATCACTCACAGAGTTTTTATCTGTTTTGAGTTTATTAAGTAAAAACATATCTATTTCCCATCCCATACAGACTCAAGCCACTCTTTAGGATGAGTGATTAATAAAAGCTTTACCTAAATCCATAAAGAGAAATTGAGGTCAAATCCTAATCCAAACACAAGCCCTGTTTGCAAATTAGAACCCAAATCCTAATCCTTCTGAGGCTTGTCCATCACAGCTCAAAATGGCATTGTTTTCTGATTTAAAATCTAGGCTCTCACAACATCTTTAAAAAGTGATTGCTATTTCTTTGTATCATTAAACACAAAAGCTTTTAAATGATTTTTCCCTAAAATGTACTCATAAACAGCTGAATATTCAGCTTGTCTTAAAAATGGGGAGGGATGTGCTTTAAAATTCAATCATTTAGCAGAAAACATAGTTAAAGTATTTTTAGTTCAATATGACTCAGTTTTCAGGTACAATTTTCAGAGATGAGCTGGAAGTAATGTGATGATGTAAGGCCAGATATTTATATATATGATTTCCCTAAATTCTTAAGAAGGCTTATCAATGAAGATTAGGTTTGGCTAATAAAGAATGAGATGTGTCTTTTTTTTTTTTTTTTTCTTCCTGATTATTAAAACACAGACAGAAAATTCAAGACTGAGAGAATGGTTCCCAGTAATCTCCAGCTCATTTACTCCACTATCCTTTTCGCGGCTCCTGTTTTTGTGGTTCAAATTACCTGCTAGAACCCCAGTCTCCCATCCACATTCCAGGTGGCAGATGCAGAAATGGAAGTGGAAGAGAAAAGGATATACACCTTATCTTTGAAAGTAAGCATCTCACAGAAGCATTAACAATGTAACCCTTCCATTTATGTTACCAGTTCATGGAGTTANCTGACATTGCCAGAACCAAGAAACAAGTTGAACACTGCAGCAGTAACTTTAGAACCAGAGGAAAGCCTTTATATGTTTGTATTACAGTAACGGTGGGGGAAAAGGCAGGGATAGTCACTTCAGTTGCACCAAATGATATAAAAATATATACATTTACACATATATAATATACACACAGTGATCTGTTAGTGATTACTAATTATTTATGACAAAAACTTATGAGCAAATCTGATGTAATTTTTAAAGAGGGGCTTCTTTATGATAATAATTTATTTTACTTATCGTCTACTCTTTATTTCTATGCTGTTAATGTCTCCCACAAACACTTAAACCCACTCTGAAAATCTAGGATCATAGAAAGAAAAAAACTGTGGTGTTTAAAATAATGATTTAAAGGAGGGAATCTGGTGCCAATATGTATGTTCTTATAATTATTCCAGAAAAGTTCCTAAGGGTTCTAAACTGCCTGAAGTTTCATTAATCTGGGCTAGGCCAAATTAAACATAAGATAGTTCAGCTGTGTTTGTTTTTAATTTGCAAAGGAATTTAGTGTTCCCAAAAGTGAGGAACTAGCAAACCAAGCCTCAATCAATCAGGAATATTTTGGGCATCTCTGCCAGTAGCATTAATGGGAAAGACCTGCTGTTAGAACCCACAGGGTCTTTGGCAGGTCCTGAAATAAGAAAAAGGGAAATTTACAAGAGAATATGAAGTCTAAAAAGCTGGGCAAAGGACAAGTGGTAAAACTAGGATATGAAAAATTTAACTAAGTTGAAAGGGTTCCAGGGTTGAGGGAGACTTACATCAGAGAGTGAGGTTTCAGTGAAATACTATTTTATAATTAACCTATAATTGTATTCATTTAATATAGATACATAATTAAAAATTTCAAGTCATTCTATAAAACCTAGTAAGAAGCAATTGCCATTCTCCCTGACCTCCGTCATGTTACCTATCAACAGATTTTAACTTGTTTTGTGTTTTGTTCTGTTATTTAGTACTCTATTTCTAAATATTAATACTAAACTTTTACTTCCTTCTTAGCTCTTAAGTGTTGGACATTAGCCAACTACAGCCTTTTATGGAAACGAACGATTTTCTTCACCACCTGCTCCACTCTTTGGGAGAGCTACAGCTAGGGATTTAGTTAAATACTATGATTTTGTAAATGGAATTCACTTCTGAATCAAGTAATACAGTATGTTCTATTTTCTTATGCATGTTATTGTTTTTCTGCCAACTAATATTTGCATTAAAAAAGTCACTTACTTTTTATTTACAGTGAACCATCCATAATGCTCAGACTCATGGGTTATACCTATATCGATAATATTTCCAAATGGTCCAATACATGAAATAATTCTTCAGTTCTATTTATTTTTCTAACAATTTGTTTTTGTGTAGACATCTGATGGACTCATGAATTTACAGTGGTTTCTAGGCCTGCTACACAGCTATTATCCTGAGACTTCTTTTACTATTATCCCCTCTTTGTGCTCTTGATTCTGGTCCCAATGTCTTCTTTCTTTATATTCCTGTGTTGAGGTAGTGTGTCTTCAAGGAGGGCTTCCCAGGTGGCACTAGTGGTATAGCACCCGCAAGGTTTGATCCGTGGGTTGAGAAGATCTCCTGGAGGAGGGCATGACAACCCACTTCAGTATTCTTTCCTAGAGAATTCCATGGGCAGAGGAACCTGACTGGCTACAGCTCACGAGGTTGCAAAGAGTCAAACACGACTGAAGGGACTTAGCACACATGTACACATGTATGACTTCCTGGAATTTCCTAAATAAGAATGTGTGGATGTTTAGCTAAACAAACAACAAAAATGCTACAATTCTTAAGTTCTAAAAATACTTTCATTCTACCCACATATTTAAATGTTAGTTTGGCTTCTAAAATCAGTTCAGTTCAGCCGCTCAGTCGTGTTGGACTCTTTGCGACCCCATGGTTGCAGCACGCCAGGCTTCCCTGTCCATCACCAACTCCCAGAGCTCACTCAACTCCCGGAGCTTATTGAAATTCATGTCCCTTGAGTGAGTGATGTCCATTGAGTTGGCTTCTAAAATACTCTAAGTTAAAAATATTTTTCCCTCAAATTTATGAAAGCATTGTTTTATCTTTTTTTCTACTGTGTTTATAAAATCTGATGCCATTTCAGTTCCTGACACTTTATATATAAACTCTTCCCATCCCACCACCAAATCTCTTTTGATAATTGTAGTAACAATTGATTCTGGTTACTTACTCTAAGTACTTCATGCACTTTGGGTGCCTTTTAATAATTCAATCCTCACAATGGCCATATGTGATGCACATCATCAATATCAATCACACTTTACAGATGAGGAAACTGAGCACTAAGATACCAAGTGAACTGTCCGAAGTCATGCATCTGACGAATGGGGCGATGGCGATTCCAGGCCATCTGGTACTAGACTCCACATGCATAAGCACTCTGCCTTTCTTTTTCACGTGTTCTGAAATGAGTACTTGGACTTTAAGCTTGGAGAAAACCTTCAGTTATGGGAAACAGGTGTATGATTGGTTTTCTCTGATTTCTTTTTTCTATTCATTGGATTTTGAATACTGTCAATTAAATCTCCAATTTAAATATTTTATTTTACTTTAAACATTGAATAATAGTTTTATACTGCTTTTCAGGAAATTTAGTGAATGAGCCAACATTTCCATTTTAATTACTGTTAGTAGTAGTAATACTTAATTTCAGTGATCCAGTTTTTAATATGCAAGAGTCATTTCCTGTTGCCTGGTTACTCCTTTTATTTAAAAACACCTTGTTTCATTGATGGATTATCTTCCTCTTCTTGTAGGATACGAAGTAGACATTTAGGTTTCCTGCTCCCTACTTTGTTTCTGAATCCCTAGAGTTACTTTTTTCTATTGTGTGTTTTGTCTTTCATTTTTAGGCTGAAATCCCTCCTAACATGATCAGAGCTTGTTGATTGTTCCCATGAATGACTTAAGAGGGGAACTTACAGTGTTGCTATTTGGAGTAATTGAGTATTTCAAGGTAAGAATTCTTCAGTCTCCTGCTTGGGGTTTTAAACCTTGAAGCAAATGTTCTGGTAGTTAGGATAAAGGATAGACATTCTGAGGGTTCCACTGTTCAATACTAGACCTTTCTATATTCTACTTTCAGCCTCATATCCCAACCCTCTACTGAGCCTAGAGTCATTGAGACTAAAGTCTGTCAGTGTTATTTCCAGAAACATCACACTGTTTCAATATGTATGTTTTCAGGGGTAAGGGAGAAGTGAGTATTAGTCACCTGACTGTATCCACATTTTAGACTGATTTCTCTGTTTTGAGCTTCATACCTGTTTTTTGTTGTACTGAGATTCTAGTTACAGATTGATTATTTCTTGCAGGTAACTTCCTCTATAGAAAATTAGACTGTAGCTTCAATGACTACCCACTCCAGTATCCTTGCCTAGGAAATTCCATGGACAGAGGAGCCTGGTGGGTTACATCTGTGGGATCACAAAGAGTCAGACACAACTGAGTGACTACCATTTTCACTTTCACTTTTCCTCCTCTATGCTGCTGCTGCTGCTGCTGCTGCTAAGTCACTTCAGTCATGTCCGACTCTGTGCAACCCCATAGATGGCAGCCCACCAGGCTCCTCTGTCCCTGGGAGTCTCCAGGCAAGAATACTGGAGTGGGTTGCCATTTCCTTCTCCAATGCATGCATGCATGCTAAGTTGCTTCAGTCATGTCCAACTCTGTGCGACTCCGTGGACAGCAACCCATCAGGCTCCTCTGGCCACGAGATTCTCTAGGCAAGAATACTAGAATGGGATGCAATTTCCTTCTCCTTTCTCCTCTATAATAAGGCATTTTCCTAACCCATGAAGATTTTTTTTTTTTGGACTCCTTTATCCATTTTTATTCCTCTTTTCTCTCTCCTTTTTTTAAAACTTTTATCTTATACTGGAGTATAGTTGATTAACAATGTTGTGTTAGTTTCAGGTGTACCGTAGTGATTCAGTTATACATATATATGAATCTATTCTTTTTCAAATTATTTTTCCCATTTAGGTTGTTAAGCAATTCTGCGCAGAGTTCCCTGTGTAATACAGTAGGTTCTTGTTGGTTATCCATTTAAAATACAGCAGTGTGTACATGTCCCTATTCTCTTTCATTTCTTTTATGAATTGATTTGTTTACCAATTTAATATTGTCTTTCCTCTTAGCTTAGTGGAATTTTAGGAGAAAGTAGAGATAAATGTTAAAAAATCAACATATGTTTTCAAGTTTGTATATTTTTAATGCTGATGTGTATACTTCCTGCAGGTAAAATGACTAAGTGAATAACAAAATATATAAAAGACATGTAATCAGAATCTTGGGCTCATGTTTCTAGGTAATAGATGATTAAAATAGTAAAACAAACTCTCCACTATTTTTTCTTCTTTTTGTAAACTAGTTGATAAAGATTTCATAGGGGCATGGATTGGGACCTTTGTTCTGGGGACAGTGAGTGATATAATCTCACATATATCAAAATGTATTGGAGCAAAGGAAAAGAAACAGGCCACCAAGGAGGACACATTGTAAGAAAATAAGATGATGTCTTATCAGAATGGATGAAGTGAGTGGCTGCTGATAAGTCATTTCAGTCGTGTCCGACCCTGCGTCACCCCATAGATGGCAGCCCACCAGGCTCCCCCGTCCCTNAATGTGTACGTATACAGACACACAATCTCACTGTGAAAATATAAACTGTATTAAGAGTGCATAGACATATTTAAAAGCGGAGTTTATACTTTCTCTTTTCCTCTCTCTCTCTCTCTCTTAACATTTCCTCTGCTTCCTAATTACCCAGCAAAATATTTACATTATGTTGTTGGTCTCTTCAAGATATTTAATAAGATATGATGAAAATTCAGGAAATATTCTTGTCACTAAATAAATATGTTCTTTTAAAAGGACAACTATTAGACTAAATCTATATGAAATAGAGAAAAAATGTTATGAAGATTTCGTGGAAAATATAATTTAATATTTATTAACCAAATCCTAGGTTTCCCTGGTGATTCAGTCAGTAAAGAATCTGCCTGCAATGCAGGAGACCCAGGTTCAATCCCCTGGTTGGAAAGATCCCCTGGAGAAGGAAATGGCAACCTGCTCCAGTATTCTTGCCTGGGAAATCTCGCAGGTAGAGGAGCCTAGTGGGCTGTAGTCCATGGAACTGCAAGAGTCAGACATGACTTAGCAACTAACCACCAACAACTAAATCCTGGGCTTTCTTTCTTGTCTCATTTATTACAACTGCCTTTTAAATTTATAGTTTCTAACATGTCTGAAGCCACAGTCTTTTTTTCTCTAACCATATCACCCTTAAGAATAAGGACTCGGTCAGATTCCTTGGGCTCAGATATTAAATACATTATATATTTATTTTGTAATTTAGATGGGTTTGGTAATATCTCTGCCACTCTTGTTCATTTGAGATTTCCAATTTACTGTAGAATATCCATGTTACTTTAGAGTATCCATGTTAAAAAATAAATCCTATATTAAATTTTCTTTAACCTGATTCAGCATCCATAGGATCCAGTTCCATGCATGTTCCCCAGGTTTATGACACATTGGTAAAATTTGCAGTCACTTCAATGTGGCTTCCTCCTTCTTATANGATGTAGTGATATGCAAAAGAGGCTGATGCTCTTACCTGGTCCACAGTCTGAAAAAAGCTGAGGAGTTTTACCTGATGTTCACCTGACACACTGGGATCTAGAATCTCTTCAATTCTAGCTGTTGCCTCACACCTTCTTCTGTCTTACAGAAGGTCAGTGACAATGTGCCTGAGCCCCACTTGCCTTTAGAGAGTGATGGCTGCTGCTTCATTTCAGCTCTGCATATCTCACAGACATCTCTCTTGTGGCCAAACTAAGCCTGGNGCCCCACACCTTCTTCTGTCTTACAGAAGGTCAGTGACAATGTGCCTGAGCCCCACTTGCCTTTAGAGAGTGATGGCTGCTGCTTCATTTCAGCTCTGCATATCTCACAGACATCTCTCTTGTGGCCAAACTAAGCCTGGAAAGGGAAAATCAGACAATGTAGTTCCATTTAACTAAGTTGATGATGTACATAGTTATCATAGCAGGAAATTATCATTATGTGAAGCCAAATAATTCAATAACTTTTCAAACATTTCTGAAATCAGTCTCCTCCACTCTCATTATTCCATTTGAACTCATCATCTCAGCCCTTCAACCCTTCAATTTGTGGAGAACTGTATTGCATTTTGACCTGTTACTTAAAACTGCTAACATTTAATATCTCACTGATGGGTTGAATTTCCATTCTGTGTGCTATTATTTCTCTTGGTCAGGTTCCCTTGTTTCTATATTTAATATTTTTTTCTATATAATAGAGCCCAAATTTGTGAGAATTGTGAAAAAATAAAACAGGACTAAAATAAAGACTATATAATTTAATAACAATTTTACTTATGCCAATTAAGTTTCAGGATTAAGGTTTTTCCTTTCAGGGACTCCATGACCTAGCCACACAATACTAACAAAACATGGGGTCTGACTAGATTTGGAAGTTTTTCGATAATCTTGCAAAGTCTGAAAGATCTATCACTGGAAAACATTCTTAAAATAGGAAATGCATATTACCTAGTTCGAGTGTATTTGACATAAAAATTGATATTTAAGAACTTTCTCTGCTGCTTTAATTTCTCCAGATTTTTTTTTTTTTTAAGTAGCAGGGGACCATCTCTGCTTATCATATCAGTCAACATGAAAGCTATGCTTTAAAGGAAACCATGTCTTGTTACAATCGTTATCAATGTTTCCTGCCATTACTACACACCCAGGATTCTGAATGAGTTTATTTAATGTGAGAAGCGTGATGTTGCTGACTCTAAAATGGTGATTAAATTTTAATGCAATAGCCAACTAGACATTTAAAATGTTTGTATCCTAGTCTAATGGGTTTAAAGAATGTGCAGATTTTAACTTGCATTCCATATTGTCCATTTTTGTGATGATTAAACAGTTGTTACTACAGAATTAACAAATAGATTAAAAAGTAATTTATCTGCTAAAAGACATTATTGATTCCAGGCATCCAAACTGAACAGAAAAAAGTAAAATTATCTATGTTTGCAGATAACATGATCTTATGTCTAGAAGATTCAGGAGATACCATAAGAAATATCCGCATACTCGTGAGGTGAAAGACTTAAGATATTGATACTCCTCAAAGCTATCTAACAGATTCAGTGCAACACCTATTGAAACTCTAATAATGTTTTTAGTAGAAAAAAGAAACCCTTCCTAAAATTCATGTGAAATCATTAGGGAACCCCAGAAGCCAAGATAATCTTGGTAAAGAACAAAAGTGGCTGTCTCATAGTTTCTAATTTTAAAACTTACTACTGCTGTTGCTGCTAGTCGAGTCAGACTCTTTGTGACCCTATGGGCTGTAGCCACCAGGCTTCTCTGTCCATGGGGACTCTCCAGGCAAGAATGTTGGAGTGTGTTACCATGCTGTTCTCCAGGGCATCTTCCTGACCCAGGGATCGAGCTCGTGTCTCTTATGTCTCCTGCACCAGCAGGCGGCTTCATTGCATTACCACTAGTGCCACCTCCGAGCTCCAGGAATCCAAATGGTGTGCTAGCAGCATGAAGATAGATATACAGACCAACGAAATAGAATATATAGTCCTGAAATGAGCCCTACATGTATGGTCAAGTGCCAAAGACGTTCAGTAGGGACAGGATACCCTTACAACAAATAGTTTTGGGAAAACTGAATATCCACATACAAAATAATGAGGTTGAAATATTATATACAGCAAATCCAAAAGTGTTTGTGTTCTGGTTAAGTTAACTGATAAATTTTACAGAATCTCCCCCCCTCAAAAAAATATCAACAAGTTATTTTTTGTGGAGCTAAACAAATTATGAAGCAAAGCAAACTTTCAAGAAAAGATAGGGAAACACTGAGGGGGAAAAAAAAAAGCCCATGAGGGGATATACTCTTCTCAGGCATTAAAATACAGTAAAAATTCTATAATTAAAACATTGTAGTACTAAGCATATGAATGGGCAAACTTTGTGTTAGGACAGAATCAAAAGTTTAGAAATAGATAAAAACACAATTTAAAAAAATAGATATGAAAAAGTACCTGAGGTATAAGTGAAAGTGAAGTCGCTCATTCGTGTCCGACTCTTTGCAACTCCATGGACTGTAGCCTATCAGGCTCCTCTGTCCATGGGATTTTCCAGGCAAGAGTGCTGGAGTGGATAGGAAAATACATAAAATTTCACTTGTAATCAGAGAAACGCAAATTAAAAAAAAAAACTGTTATATCATGTCTAACCTATCGAATTGCAAATTTAAAAGAATAGCAACATTTTTGTTAGGCAGGTCTGTGGGAAAGCAAGCATTTTCATATAATTTCTGTAGCCATGAAAATCAGTACAAACTTTTGAAAGTCCATACTGGTAGTAGTCAATCAACCAATAAACATAAATAAATAGAGTAGGAAAGCTTTTCCTTACAGTACAATGTCAACTAATAAATATATGTGTGCTCAGTTGCTTTGTCATGTTTGATTCTTTGTGACCCCATGGACTGTACAGCCCATCAGGTTCCTCTGTCCATGGAATTTTCCAGGCAAGAATACTGGAAGGGGTTGCCATTTCCTATATGTATATGTATTTAGTGTTTATGGGAGAGAGTGTGAGGGGGGACACGTGGGGAGAAGGAAGGGATACATAGAACACAAACCTGGGTTGTGTCAAGAAGACTTCAGTGGAGCTAATAAACTTGAAAGTTGTAAGAAAGGGGTCTCTAGTTCTAGGAGGCTAATGCACACAATTACTTGTAAAAATATTTTTAAAAAATTCAAACTAGTAATGTGTCAGTAAAAATAGGAGGGGATATAAAACAAGGCTGATTACTTTCAAGTTATTAACAAGGAAAAGTGGATAATACTCATGAATACTTGGAATAGGAGAGGGTAGGGAAATGACTTTAAAAAGAGAGAGATCTATTACACAAATTTTGAAAAAAAATTAGTAAGACCAAAGTTTACCTTTTAATACACCAAATAGAAAAACTTTGGGAATCTAAAACAAATTTCTAGAGATGTTTTAGAGGGGATTTGTCTCTGTGAAGAATTTACATTAATTAAAAAGGAATGTAACATAATTTTTTAAAACTTTCTATAGTTGAAATTTTTAAGACACATCTCTTCTTCTATTTAATGAGCTCCTTAAATCTAGGCTTTATTATACATCAAATAGTCCATTCTCTAAAAATTGAAAAAAAAAGCATATTTTAATATTTATATAGGGTTATTTTGCTCACAACTTTACTTCATTATCTGCCAGATTGCTGAAGTAGAAGAGAAATTCTTTTAAATCTTAATATATAGATGTATGTTTTTATGTAACTGTAAAACATAATTACTTAATTTTATACCTGTATAACTATGAAAAGTCACCTACACCAATGGGTGGTTTCCATCCTAAAGTATAGTGATAACTTGTTCACCGTACTCCATTAGTGAATCTATGTCTAAGCACTAGATATATTCAAGAACTGTTTAAAAGTTATGAGAATATCAATGCAGCAGATAATTCAATGTGTACAGAATCTATTAATATGTATAATTAAGATATAACATCATTGAAGTTTATTATGAAATTATAATATCCTGTATTCATCCTGAAAGGGACTTCTTGTCATGTTGTATCGCTTAATTACAGCCAAGTAGTTCATATAACTTGAAGTTGCAATGATTAAAACAATTAGTATAGAGCTAGGCCAAGTTATAAAAGTTGTAATAAAAATATTAACAAATCTAAATGTGCTCATAAGAACTAGATTTTAACATGCAACATTTCTTTTGAAATGGATTAAATTTATTCTATTGCACTATTCTCAATTAGCAAGAGATGGAAGTTCTCCATTCCACTTAACAGCTGTTAATGCATAATATTGGAAAATACTTTTATGTACTTTAGAATTGCTAAGTCTAAATGGAAACTTATGAGAGGAAACATATCAATAAATTTACAAATTATGTCTCTTAATGGCTGTGTATTTTCTAGGCCTCAGTGTCCTGATGTGTAAAATGGTGCTCATCCACGAAAGATTTTATAATGAATATAAATTATATACATATAATTATGTACATAATTATATATTAATATAGTATATATCCCAGTATATGTATATGACATAATAGCGAGTGTAAAACTATTATATTATAATTACTATAATTGCTATTAATATTACTACTATTATTACTGATTTATTATCCTTTATTCCTTTACACATTTTATTTGACTATCTGCTTAGAACTCAGAAAATGACATTTTACTGTCTTACTGACTTAATACATCAGGCATATGTTCCTTCCTTTACAAGTATTATGACTAATGGAATATAGGGCTTGGATGATCCTTGAAGTTGGGTCTATAAATGGTGTGTGAACTAAATGATTATGGAAATAGTTTTTCTTCATTTGTGTCATGGTCCATTTTATACAAAAGAATAGAAAAGCTCACATATTCTACCATTAGTCTTTACAGAGACTCATGCCTAAGCTAACACATGATGTTTAGAATGTAACTAATTTTTTAGAGCTATTTAGAAAAGGACATTCTATGAATCTCAACAATTAACTCCTCTCTCTCCTACATCAGCAATTTTTCTCTTCTACTCGTGATTTTGACAAGGGTGGTTTCATGGAGTTGTGGAGGTAAAACTATGATCAGAGTGGATTCAAGATAGAAGGGACGACCCAGAGGGATGGTACAGGGAGGGAGGAGGGAGGGGGGTTCAGGATGGGGAACACGTGTATACTTGTGGCGGATTCATGTTGATATATGGCAAAACCAATACAATATTGTAAAGTAATTAGCCTCCAATTAAAATAAATAAATTTACATTAAAAAAAGATAGAAGGGAAATAACAAATTCCTAATGTGTAAGTGTATGTTTGGGTAAACTTGTTCTAAAGTAAAAGATTACAAATATGGGGATAGAGAAATGCATAGAGTATGCAGAGGTCTTATTTGTTTGTCTGTTTGCTTTCTAATATGTTTGCCTTCACTATAAGTGTAGAAGAGACAAATCCATTTGATATGGAAGGCTCATCTGGAAAGGTTTGAGGGAGAAAGTATCTATCAGAGTAGTTTACAAGAATGAAAAAAAGAGGGGGCTTATATGCCCAGCTCTTTCCCATTTCCCACTGGTCAAATTATTCTCTAAGAGCTTTCCACTACCCCAGCATTTTGGAATGGTACCAACAATTCCTTTAGGTTGTTGCTCAGTACACCAGACTCCTGGCCTGAGATATGAAGCTCAATCCTAGACTCAAGAGAAGGGGTGAGTTGGAGCTAGGCTATTAGTAAGAAGGAAAGGTAAAGAGAATCTCAAAAGTTGCAAAAAGTTTAGGCCCCAAATAGTCCATCACACTTGGAATGCCTAATTCTCCTTCCTTGCATTATTTTCTCCACAGCACATATTGCTTTGTTTGTTGTCTACTAGCCTGTCCTAGAACGTATGCTCCGCAAGCCAGGGGGAGAGGTCCATGTGTTATTTGTTCCTATTTTTTTTTCCACTTCTCTATCTCCAGTTTTTCAGTAGGCTTCCCAGGTGGCACTAGTGATAAAGAACCCACCTGCCAATGCTGGAGACTGTAAGAGAATTGGGCTCAATTCCTGGGTCAGGAAGATCCTCTGGAGGAGCACATGGAAACCCACTCCAGTATTCTTGCCTGGAGAATCTCATGGACAGAAGAGCCTGGTGGGCTGCAGTTCATAGGGTTTCAAAAAGTTGGATATGACTGAGCAACTTCTCCAACTCCTTTTAGATGTTAGGCGCTCAGGAAATATTCATTGAAAGAATGAAACTCTCTAGGAGATTCAGTTGAGCTTGTCCATACTGGAAAGGATACATCAAAGCAGCAAGTCACATGAAGATGAACTGTACTAGAGTCAGACCAACAATCCCAGGCAGCCAACCAAAACACAGCCCTCCTCTCTCAGATCTTCAAATTTAATGTCCACTTACCAGTTCTGACAGTATTTAGGATTCACACAGCACAAGTCCTTGGAAAAGAAAAATCATAAAAGAACCCAAATCATTTATTTTTGGTTAGGGCCTGAAATTTTGAGTATTTCTTATATTTTGGGACTTAGAGATACAGAAGTAAATTTTACTTTGCTAAGTCTTTTTGCAAGTGGGCCTTAAGAAACACTTGTTAATGAAGCTAGTGGATGTGATAAACTTTCAGCAGAACTATTTAAACCCCTAAAAGAAGATGCAATCAAGATTTTGCATTCATTATGTCAGCAAATCTTGAAGACACAGCAATGGTCACAGGACTGGAAAAGGTCAACCCTCATTCCAATTCCCAAGAAGAATAGTACCAAAGAATGTGCTAACCATCAGACAGTCACACTCATATCCCATACTAGATTTCAGTGTTATGCGAACCAAGAGCTTCCAGATGCCCAAGTTGGATTTAGTAAAGAGGAACTAGAGATCAAATTGCCAACATTTGTTGGATTATAGACAAGGAAAGGAAATTTCAGAGAAATACCTATCTATGTTTCATTGACTATGCTAAAGCCTTTGACTGAGAAGATCATGAGGAACTATAGAAAGCTCTTAGAGAGATGGGAGTACCAGACATCTAACCTGTTTCCTGAGAAACCTGTATGTGGGTCAAGAAACAACAGTTAGAACCCTGTATGGAACAACTGGTGAGTTCTAGATCACGAAAGGAGTACAACAAGGCTGTCTGCTGTCACCCTGTTTGTTTAACCTATATGCTGAACACATCATGAGAAAGGCCAGGCTGGATAAATCACAAGCCAGAATCAAGATATGTGGGAGAAACTTCAACAACCTCATATATGCAGATGATAGCACTTTAATGGAAGAAAGTGAAGAGGAACTAAAGAGCCGCTTGATGAGGGTGAAGGAGGAGAGGGAAAGAGCTGGCTTAAGACTAAATATTACAAAAACTAAGATCATGGCATCTGGCCCCATCATTGCAATGCAAATAGAAGGGGAAAAGGTGGAAGTAGTGACAGATTTCCTCTTCTTGGGCTTCAAAATCACTGCGGACTGTGATTGCAGTCATGAAATCAGAAAACAATTGGTTCTTGGCAGGAAAGTGATGACAAACCTAGACAGTGTGTTGGAAAGCAGAGACATTACTCTGCTGACAAAGGTATGTATAGTCAAGGCTATGGTTTTCCCAGTGGTCATGTAGGGTTGTGAGAACTGGACTATAAAGAAGGCAGAATGTCAAAGAATTTATGCCTTTGAACTGTGCTGCTGGAGAAGACTCCCAAAAGTCTTTGGATGGGAAGGAGATCAATCTTAAAGGAGATTAACCCTGAATAATCACAAGAAGGACTGATGCTGAAGCTGACGCTTCAGTATTTTGGTCATCTGTTGTGAACAGAGGACTCATTGGAAAAGTCCCTGATGCTGGGGAAGATCGAGGGCAGAAGGAGAAAAGTGAATCAGAGGATGAAATGGCTGGACAGCATCACTGATGCAATGAACATGAACTTAGGCAAACTCTGGGAGATGGTGAGGGACAGGGAGGCCTGGTGTGCTGCAGTCCATATGGTTGCAAAGAGTCAGACACTACTGGGTGACTGAACAACAATAACAAGTCTCTGAAACATCAAACAAATGCTTAAAATGCATTCAGATGTGACAAAAGCAATTCCTCTCTAAACAGTTTTCTGTGTCCATGCTCAGTTGCTCATTTACATCCAGATTCTTTGTGCTCCCATGGACTATAGCCTGCCCAGACTCCTCTGTCCATAGAATTCTCCAGACAAGAATACTGGAGTGTGTTGCCATTCCCTTCTCCAGGGCATCTTCCCACCCCAGGGACTGAATTCACATTTCCTGCATCTCCTGCGTTGGCAGGTGTAATCTTTACAACTGAGCCACCTGGGAAATCCAGGACTGAAAATGAAAAATTTATTCTAGTTTTAGCCCAGGTGAGTTGGTCAGAGCTGAAAATCCCTGTTTTCTTCTGAGTTGTGTCTGGACTTTGAATTTAACCACATGTATGACTGAGATATTTGGGTTTCAGTTCCAGACCACTGAAAAAAAAAAGTGAATATCATTATAATATGAGTCATACAAACTTTTTGGTTTCCCAGTACATATAAATGTTTACACTGTACTGTAGTCTATTAACTGTGCAATATCATTATGTATAAAAAGCCATGTATATACTTGAAAAATAATGCTGTTGTAAAAAATGGCATCTATAGATCTAGTTTATGCAGGGAGGCCACAAATTTTCAATTTGCAAAAAACCCACAGTATCTGAAAAGTGCAATAAAAATGAGAGATATTTGTGTAAGGTATTTGACACTGTCGCATATGAGGCAGCCATAGGAGCGAATATCTACCCATTTACGCTTGAAGTTGCACATTTATAGACAAGAGGATTTTATTTCCTTCAACGATATACAGTGGTAAAAGGAACTATGGGAATTCTTCCAAATTGATTATTTTCATAGGCCTCTGCATCCCAACTTAGAAACCAATGGAAAGATATATTTACTTTAATGAGAACATGCTTTCCTATAGTGAATTTTTATAGCAAGAAAATGGAGATGTCATTGCTAACGGGGGAAAAAAAAAGACCTCTGAGATCTCAGCCCATCCAGCTCTCTTGATTTTAGATGCCATTAACCACTAAATTAATGCAAATATAGCTTAATGAAATGTTTCTCATACTGTGATCATAAAACATCCCCACAAAATACCACTCTGCACTTAATAAATAGGCGAGCAAATCCAGACTACTCTACATATTGATCTTGAAAAGAATATGAGTATTTCCCACAGATTCTGCAAATGCTCAGATCAACACAAGCCTCAAAGGTCAGTCTAATTATAAGATGAATTTGGATTGATTTGCAATTATCTGTGTCAGATGGAGAGCAACACATTCAATGATGACAATTATGATTACAGTGAGACCATATGACAGGATACCAGATAAAAGCTATCTTATAAACTGTATTCACTGCATGGCACATAGTGCAGCGCACTCACTAAATGAAAGTTTTCTTCCTACTCTTTTGGACCCAGTTTCTGTGTGCATATACAAAACAAGTGACACCTAACCTGTGCATTGCAGACCAATATAATACTAGCATTTAGTGCCAGCATTTAGAAACCTTCAAAACAGTTTGATATTGTTACACTATATAACTGCATATTTTTTCTACTAATTTTCCAGCATTTTATAAAAGGGTTGGAATGCACAGGATTCTACATAAGTCTGGAGACTATAATGTAATAATAATAATAGTCAAAGGTAACTTGAGAAATACCTCTTAGGGTTTACGTTTGCTTTGAAGGAAAACTGGAATCATTTACTGAGTGTGACCTAGAAATTTTTGCCTAAAAATTACTGTGGAATATGAGAAAGGAGAATGGAAAAAATTAATCTTGGTCCCTAAAAAACATTATTTGGAATTAGATGCATAAAACTCTTAAGATCAAGCCAAAGTGATAAGAGATAGTGATATTTGAAGAATAGACACTTGAAGGTTATATTTTAATTTTACAAATATTTTTATTGTATGGATTTTTGGAATCAAAAGAGTAGAAAGTAGTGTACATTAGATTAAAGGAAGATAATATTATGATAGGTTTTAATATATAAATAGTATCAGAATATAGAAACCATGTCACCTTTTTAGAGTATCGCTGTTCCATTCACCAGTTCATAAAAACCAAGTATATTTAGGATTTCTGAAACCCTAACAAAGTGTTTTGGGCAAATGAAAAAGTATTAAAGTTGAAAAAAAATCTAGCAAAGTTAGTTATAACCCCCATAGTGGGGATTATTTTTAGAAAATATAAAAAGAAAACTTTGAATATTTAGTTGTCCATTGAAGAGGATGGATATGATAAAAAGAAGATACTGAATCTGACAATGTCTCTGTCCATAATGGAAAGTCCTTTTATCCTTCAAATTTCAGATCAAATGCTATCTTTTGTGAGAAACCTCCTCATAATAGCCTAGGCAGATTTTTGCCCTTTTAATGTACCTTCATTTTATCAGCTATCTTATAAGATATAGATTTTATGTCATTTTCATTTACAGATTTTTTAAAAAATAAACCCAGTCTGTAACCTAACTGCAGGCAGGCAGATTTTCTCTTTTCTTATTTTATAGTTATATTGCTGCAGTCTGGGAATTTCCTTAAATTTAGTGCCTGTTCAATAACTAACAAGAGCATCCTAGGTTCTGTAGAGCAGGAGTCATACATGAGAGTAGATAAACGACAATAATATTAAAGATGACAACAATGGATAACATAATCAATAGTTACTATATGCTCATGTGCATGCTAGGTGGCTCAGTCATGTTTGACTCTGTGACCCCATGACTATAGCCCACTAACAGCCTCTGTCCATGAGATTCTTCAGGCAAGCATACTGGAGTGGGTTGCCATGCCCTTCTCCAACTATATACTAGACACTGTTCTAAACATGCTACAAGTATCAATTCATTTAATCCTCTCATCTATGAGTGACAGAAACTCAAAGTAACTGTGGGTTAAACAAAAGAGAAAATAACTTCATTCATATAAAAAAAAAAAAGCCAAAGACGAGTAGCCTGCTATAGTAAGGTACTGTAAAAAGAGGCTAAGTCAGCCCTCCCACAGATAACAGATAAAATCTTGAGAAAGATAGACTGTTTAAGACAATTGCATAAAGACATGAGGAAGTATTTGAAAGCATACAGAGGCCAGAACAGGGTATACTTCTGAAACTCTTCAACAAGAAAGGATAAGAGGAAGATAACAAGAAACATAATGCAAGTTTGTGACTTTCTTGTTCAAGTGCATCTTCCAACCCTGGTGTTTACAGAGGACAAAACTGCAGATTCATTTACTTGAAGTGGAAGAAATGAATTTTAAGGTTGAAAAAACAGTCAAAAATTAAGAAAGATATTTTGAATATGAGAGCTACCAAACAGCTGAGACTCCAAATTGAAAACCTTCCACCCAAATACCTGAATGACTGATGCACTATGCACAGAAGAAAAAAGAAAACTGCTGGGAATTGAATAAAAATAAATGAGCAACAACAACAGAAACACGCACGCACACACACACACACACACACACACACACACACACACACCAAAACAGGAAGAGAGATTGGAAAGGATATCAGTTGAAATTAGTAAATTGTTTCATTGTTTTCCTTTTTCAACTATTTTTCTTTTTAACTGAATATATTCTCCAGCTATTTGTAACTTGGTCAGAGAAAGTTGAAATTGAAATGGCTTGAAGTATAGGAAGACAAAAGTGAAGGCTAGCAGAGGAACCAGACCATTAGAGCAGATTTCCAAGAAGTAAAAAATTCACAGACACGTTGAGATCTGAAATTTAAATATATAATCTACCCATACCCTTCATGGACTGCAAATTATGCAAACCTAAGGGGAGTTTTTGCCAAGAAAGTTCCCTCACAAAGCTTTGGTTTTTCCAGTAGTCATATATGGATGTGAGCGTTGGACTAGAAAGAAAGCTGAGCAATGAAGAACTGATTCTTTTGAACTGTGATGTTGGAAAAGACTCCTGATAGTCCCTTGAACTGCAAGGAGATCCAATCAGTCCATCCTAAAGGAAATCAGTCCTGAATATTCATTGGAAGGACTGATGCTGAAGCTGAAATTCCAATACTTTTGCCACCTGATGTGAAGAACTGAATCTTTGGAAAAGACCCTGATGCTGGGAAAGACTGAAGGCAGGAAAAGAAGTGGACAGTAGAGGATGAGATGTTTGGATGGCATCACCAACTCGATGTACATGAGTTTGAGCAAGCACTGGGAATTGGTGATGGACAGGAAAGCCTGGTGTGCTGCAGTCCACAGGGTCGCAAAGTGTCAGACATGATTGAGCAACTGAACTGAACTGAACTGAAGGGGAGTTTACCAAGGGCCTAGGATAGATAAAATAAAATAAATCTGCAGCTGAATAACTGAGCAGATATATCAGCTACCACACACTGTGGAAGGGAGTTTACAGTTTGAGTCTATGTGAACTAATCACCACTGGAATTAAACAAATAAAAAGTCAAGTCTTCTCTAAAAAACACTGCAGGATATATAGTTATTATTTATCTGCAACATCCAGTTTTCTGCCAAGAATTATTAGACAATCCTCCCTTTCCACAAAAGACCCTAAAATTGTTATTCCTATTACTTTAAATCAGTTACTGTTTGAAAAATTTTATATGGCTATAATAAGGTAACAGATGGGAAATCTTAACAGAGGAATTTAAACAATTTTAAAACTGAAATTTTTAAAGATGAAAACTATAATAACTTAAATAAATATGTATAGAATGATCTTAGCAGTGGACAGGAGTCATCAGAATCAGTGAAGTTAAAATCAGAGAAATCAAAATTACCCAATCCAAAGAATGGAGATAGAAAGGTTGGTGAAAAGTGGATGGAGCTACAGAAATCTGAAGAGTAAAAATTAATAGTATTATATACATGTACTTGGGGTCCTAAGAAGAGAGGAGAGTGAGTATAAGGTAAAAAATAAAAAAAGAAAAAGCAGAGATAATAAATGGAAATTTGACAAATAAGATTGAAAATACTAATTTATAGTACCCAGAAATCCAATGAACCCTTACCAATATCAATAAAAACAAAACTTTCCCAAGTACATCCGAGTTAAACTTCTGTAAAGCAAAGATAATGAAACCCACTCTTGAAAGCAGATAAAAGAAAACATTTTACATAACCAGGGGATGATATTATGCTTAGTAAGTGACTTCTGTTTGGAGTCAGTGGAGATCAGAAGATATTAGAACAGAATCTTTACGACAGTGGTGATGAAGAGAAAGCCTGTTAACCCAAAATTCTATATCCAGAAAAACTATCCTTCAAAATAAGCTGAACATAAGGCATTTTCAGATAAACAGAAATGGTGAATAAGTGTTGGAGAGGGACTTTTGAAGTGATAAAGGAATTCTTTAGATTCAAGGGAGCTGGGAACACATAGCAACCCATATTTCCCGGAAGGAATGAAAAAATACCAGAAATGTTAAATATATGAGCAAAAAAAAAAAAAAAAATTAGGAAGAGTAATGGTTCCTCAGAAAGTTAAACATAGAATTACCATATAACCCAGTATTCTACTAGATACGCACCTCAAAGAATTGAAAATAATTACTCATAAAAATAATATGTACCTATGTTCATAGCAGCACTACTCACAATAGCCAAAGGTAGAAAAAAAAACAAATATTCATCAATGTATGAGTGGATAAACAGATTGTAGTATATACATACAATGAGATTGGATGCTAATTCATAAATAAAAATGAGTATAATATTGATACATGCTACAGTATGGATGAATCTCAAAAATATACTACATGAAAGAAGTCAGGCACAGAAGGTCATAAATTTCATGTATGTTTCCATTAAATGATGTAGCCAGAATAAGTACATCCATAGAGACAGAATGCAGATTGGTGATCGCCAATAGATTTTGAGGACAATGAATGAGGAGCACCTGCCTAATGGGTATGACATTTCCTTTGGGCGTGATGAAAATACTTGGAATAGATAGAGTTGGCGGTTTCCCAATATTTGGAAGGTACTAAATTTCACTGAATTGTTCATTTTAAAAATGACTTTATGTTATATGAATTTCACCTCGAAAAACAGATGTCTACAGTATCTATATGAGCTTCCCAGGTGGTTCAGCAGTAAAGAATCCACCTGCAACGCAGAAGACAATGCAGGAGACACAGGTCTGATCCCTTGGTAGGAAGATCCCCTGGAGAGAGGACATGGCAACCCAGTCCAATTTTCTTGCCTTGAGAATCCCCACAGACAGAGGAGCCTCTCACGCTATATTCTATACAATTGCAGACTCAGACATGACTGAAGTGACTTGGCACGCACATACAAGATCCATAAAGTGTTGCCTTATTAGTTTTTAATTCTTTAGCATATCTATTAGAGTATGCTATTAAAGAAAAACATAAACATTATATTGTTAGGTTTATAACATTTATATCTGTATTATATATGACAACATTAGCACTAAACATAGGAATAAATGGAAGTTTCTTACATTTTACTTGAAGCAAGTCCAAAATAATTCAGGTTTGTAATAAGTGAAGAATATTTATTTTATTACCTACACCAACTGTTCTCAAACAGTTTGGTGTTAGACTTTCCTTACACCCTTCGATATTATTAAGAAATTGAACAAGATTTTGTTTATGCAGTCTAAATC
>SJYA01000448.1:0-29902 GCA_006410615.1 Neotragus moschatus | reverse complement strand
TAAGGTCCAAAAAAAAAAAGGATGTTTGAAGGTTCAATGTCTGGTAACTATGGTGAATAAATCAGAATTTTCTAACTAAGTTGTAAGAGTCTTTGCCTAGTCATCAAAGATATTTGGACTTGTGCTATCTTGGTGAAAGATTATGCATTTTATGTTGATGAATTCTGGACACTTTTCATCTAGTGCTGCTTTCAGATGGTGTTACTGTGAACAGTACTTGTTGGAACTGATTGTTTTATTTTCCAGAAGAAGTTCATAATAGAGGACTTCCTTCTAATCCCACCATATACACAGCACCACTTTCTTTGGATGAAGACCTGTCTTTGGTGTAGTTGGTGGTGGTTCATTTTCCTTGCCCCATGATCTCTTCCATTCCATATTATTGTACAGTATACACTTTTCATTGCTGTCAAAATTTGTTTTAAAAATGGAATGTTTTCATTACATTCAAGTAGAAAGTTCCATGTGGAAATGTGTAAATATGGTCAAGAATGTGTTCTTCACTCACTTTGTGTGGAACCCAAACATCAAAGTGATTAACAGAACCATGCTGGTGCAAATGATTTTCAGTACTTGATTTGGATATCTTAGTAAGTTGGCTGTCTCCCACATGGTATAACATTGATTGTTCTCAATTAATACCACAGTTTGGTCACTATCAACTTCAGTTGGTCTACCTGACCATGGAATATCACCCAGTGAAAAATCTTAAGCAGGAAATTTCACAAACTATTTTTGACACATTTAATCAGTCACAACACCTCCATACATGGCACAAATCTTTTTTGCACTTCAGTTGCATTTTTCACCTTTCTTGAAATATTTATTATTTATTATTTTAGGCATAATATGCCTAAAATGTTGTTTTCCCTTTAATCTTCAATATTAAAATGGCTACAGAAAAGTTCACCAATTTTGATGTTTTTTTTTTTTCAAATGCACACTGATATGACAGCTGTCACAGCAGAATCTAAGAAAACAGTTTCAAATAAAGTTAAAGACACCTAAGCACTACTAGAGCAAAACATATGTCTGCTTAGAATGTTCATATGCCTATACTTAGAATGTTCATAGTAGTTTTAATCATGATAACCAAAATCCAGATATAATCATTTCATCAACAGAGAAATGGATAACTAACTTCTAGTATATCTATATAATGAAATACTTTTCAGGACTAAAAAATCCATACTACCAATGCATGGAACATCTAGTAGTGATTGAAATTACATTATGCTGATAACCTCCCTAACTGAAATTATATATGCAAGAAAAACCTATTGACTAATATTAGTAATTGTATACTGATAGCTCAAATGCAGGTTCATCTTGGGTCAATAAAATGTAATATTCTGATCTAAAATTTAAGTGAGAAATTCAGTATAATCAATGTATACATAGAGTTTTGCAATTGTCTCCAAAATAGAAACACGTGCCCCAGAATTTTATAGGCAAAATCTTGCGGTTGTTGCTGACAACATCTGAATTAACAGTGACTTTTTTACTTCTTCTGAAGCATAGCCAAGGTGGAGCAGTTCTGCATGTTGACTTTTAAAGATATATGTTGGTTAGATATCTTGGTTAGATGTGCCATTTTAAGTTCAGTGCTAAATATGTACGTACACTATGTCAAAGAATACAGTATGGTAAACCAGAGTACACACAAGCAATAGCACAGTTTTTATGATATTTGCCTTCACAGGATAACAGAAGGATATTCTTAAAATTGCCGCCATAAAGCTAGAAGAAAGTTTAGGCTAAAGCGCTCAAAGATCAGCTATTGGGTCCATACTGTATGTGTCATTTTACTTCAACACAGAAAATATATTAAAAGTCATAAACCGGTAACTTATACCTAAGGTGATTTAATGCCCATTCCAACTCATTTGTAGTATATATGTATATGTGCCTTGGGACAGGGTGGATTGGCAATGGAAATCTTTAAGACAAAAGGGAAAAGATAGGAGGTGCTGGACACAGTATAGAGCAGAGCCAGAAAAAGACATGCGGTTTAGGATTGGAAGGCATCTGAGTGACGTAGTAGTTTTGCCTACCAGGTGCCATATGTTATATACTATTTTATTCTCTTCTTTTCTATTCAGAGTTCTTTTTCATTCAGGAAAATGGAAAAAGTTCCAGAATTTAAAAAAATAAAATGTGAAACAAGCACATGTAATACATTTCTAAATGTTTTACAGCTTCCATATTTGAAAGCAGAAAAGAGAGGGAGACAAAGAGAGAGAAGAAAAGAGTCTTAGAACTTGGGAAATACTTGAAAAAGTATTTTTCATTCCTTACAAGTTTGTAAACCATAGATTTGTGGCAGAATGGAAAATAGATATTCATAGCAGAGAGGAATTTTAGGAATTATTTTCTTAAATGGGGGAGACAGTGGAGACAAGTCACTCTGTATATAGTGCATATTGTGAAACGAAGATCAATAACCTTACAATACAGAGGAAACCTAGAAGTCTATGTCCACTTTCAAGGTCATTCTGAGATATTTAACTTTACAGTGCTATTGAAGAAAAACTGTGGCATATTAAAAAATTTAAAGAGCTTATTTGAGCAAAGCTTGATTTGAATCCAGTAGAAGCCAGTCTAGCAGATGGAAAGAAGCTTCACGGAGCTGTACAAAAAAAAAAAAAAAAACTTTTATAGCCAGAAGAAGCAGAAAGAAGGAAGTCATACAAGGCAAAAAAAAAGGAATAGTTATTGCAAGACTACCTTCCTTTAGTAACTTTTCAATAGACAGGGGATCTATCAAGCAAATTACCTCACTAGTGCTGATCAGGTGATTCCTGGTTGACTGGTTTAAGATTCTGTTTCTCGAACACCGAAACTGTAAATGAGTCTTGGTTTGACAATATGGAGCTTAACATAAGTGACTCCATTTTGGATCTGTTGTTTTGTTTTTAACAGTATTCATGCATTTTATTTTTTCTTAGATTTAAGAGTATTGTGCTGCAGGGTCAAACAGAAAACCAGATGTTAGGTTTTCCTTGCTCTGATTTTAACTTATCCCACAGAGGTAGTTTACTTACTTTTCAAAGACTTAACTGTGATCTTGACATTTGATGGATAAGATTAGATACAGATACAATTGTGATTTGTCATTAATAAGATTTTTTTTTAAAGTCTAGGATTTAGTAAGTTTAACAGCTGATACATGCCCTTATGAAGAATTTTTATTAATGACAATTGAGTCTAATGTACTTAAATCTGTAGTTAACAAGAACTTTTTGTTCCAGATTTATAGATATATAATTTTTTTATTAACAATTCCTAAGAAGATATTCTTTATTACTTTTGCCTCTGTGTGGGAGGACAGCGTTTTTGTTTTTGTTTCAGGTAAAAAGAATACATTTATCATTATTGGAGATACAAAAATCTCACACATGGGAGAGGATAGAACCTGCCTGCCAATGCAAGAGACGTAAAAGACACAGGTTCTATCCCTGGGTTGGGAAGATGCCCTGGACAAGGGCACGGTCACCCATCCCAGTATTCTTGCCTGGGAAATCCCATGGACAGAGGGTACTTTTGGGCTATAGTCCATAGGGTCTCAAAAAGTTGGACATAATTGAAGCGACTTAGCACAGCACAGCAAAGTGGGATGTGGTGGAAGGTGTGAGGGAGGTCCAAGAGGGAGGGGACATAGGCAGAGCTGTGGGTGATTTATGACGATATATGGCAGAAACCTACACAATATTGTAAAGCAATTATGCTCCAATTAAATAAAAAAAATACAGTGAGTAGATAGATGATAGATCACTTTATTACTGTTAGCTCAAGTGAAGTCTTTCCACTGTGGAGGTTGAGTTCAAGTCTGTCATCATTTGCATCCAGTTGGTAGTCCACTGACAATTGTCTTCAGATGAAGCAGCTGGTATTTTACAGAGTAATTCCCAGGAGATGCCAAATAAACAATCAGAGTAGGATTAAACTCAGTAACTGCTAAGGAACTGACTAGGACATTAGCATTTCAAATGAAAATGTTATGATCACATAATAGTAGATTCCCTACCATTTAACAACAGGTGTATTAATGAAACTATAACAAGTTCCTGTTTGGGGTTCTTCCTCTAAGAAAGGTGCCTTTGTTTTGTCAATAGGATGAACTCAAACTAAGTCAACTTTCATGCTTTTATAATAGCTGCAGAAAGAAAAAAGTGTAGTGGAAATAAAAGTTGTTAGGTAGTAACAGGGAGGGAATGTAAGTCACTGATTTCCTCCCCTAGTACTCAATAAGAGCAGTTTATGGTGTTTCCAATGGTAAATCTTTCATTGTCATAGATCCACTTTAGATAATAACAGAAGTAATGGCAAAGGAGTGGGTTATCTGGTCCTGTTAGGGGCATTAAGATTATGTTAATAATAAGCAGATTGGAGCAATGTTGCCTACAAGAGGGCAGGGTCCTGGTTGTAGGAGTTAGTAAGTAGCTTAGGAACAAATTGATACGAGGCAATAGACCAGATGTTTCATACAGGTGAAGTGGAGATTTAATCCAGGGCTATGTTTGTAACTTTAGAAAAAGGATGGTAAGGGTTTGGGCCCAAATGGACTGCAGGGCTAACTCCCAAAGTGGCAAACGTTATCCCTGGAAGCCCAACTGCCCTTGAAGGGATGCCAACAGAGGCAGGCATTGTGTGCCTGTCACCCATCTTAGCAGGCTCACTGAGAGATGCTGTTGCACATGGTGTGGGAAACATGGAAGATGAAGGCCTGACTATCTGGAGGGATTGGATATTATACAGTATTTCCCTCCCAAAGGCCAGCTATTTTCTGGTTTTCCCTTAAGAAGATTGTAAAGGTAACATTATAGGCCAGGACTTGGCTCAGGAAAAGAGCATGAACCAGGAGGGAAGAGGGCAGGGCACAACTTTTGAAAGAATGACATATCCCAAGGGAACATCATAAACTGATTAAAATCAAATGGGTCCAAAATGACAAGTCAAATTCAACTAAACCTTGATCTTCAATCTGCAAGCTAAATGACAGACCAGACTCAGAGGTGCCCTAATTGTTGAAATGATGCTCCCACTTATTAGCATTTGAAATCACCCAGCTCACAAAAAGTAACCACACCACATTCCATGGCCACTGCGCTGCACTCGCCCCCTCTAAAGCTGAAAAAATCCACCTCTTACCTATTGCTGTGTCTCTCACTGAATTTTTGCAATGAGATATCAAGAACCTGAGCTTCATTAGGTCCTAAAGCTAGGTACCATGGTTTTGGTTGGGCTCAAATCCCAATCAGATATGACTGAGTGACTAAGCATAGTACAGAATCCCTGCCACGTGGGTTTGAGTCCCAACCTTAAGTAAACGGTTTCAAACACAACTTTCAGAAATAGAAGGACGATAATCTGCCCAATTTTGTAAGCATTGGCATAGGTGGAGAGAGGAGCTGAAGGACAGGAAGAAAAAGTAGTGGGAAAAATATGCTGAGGAAAATCCTTCATAACCTGCCAGAAAATCTGCTAAATACCTGACCTGTGCTCACAGTTTTCATTGGTCTGATCCTTGACACAAAGAAGATTAAGGACAGAAGAACCCCCATCCACTTGGGCAACAGCTACTAGAGTGCAGAGGATAGTGGAGGCCACAGGACACACTGAGGAGTAGTTTCTTCAGGGCCCCTCAATTGCACCCAACTGCCACTCGCCTGTTCACAGGAGGTTCGAGGAAACAAGAAACCACAGATTCTAAAGGAATGAAGACTTTGTCAGCCATATGTCTTTCCAGCTATAGGAGCGAGGACCTCCTAATGTAACTGGAGGTCTTCTGGAATCTGAGACTGAGTTGTGTGAGCTTTCTTCCACGTTTGCTTTTGCTGACCTGGTTGCCAGCATGATGGGCTTCTTGTCAGTTCCACTGTGCTGAGTTTTCTTCGCATTCAGCTTCCACTGAGGGAGATTACATTAAGTTGGGCTTCTGCTGTGCTTGGCCTCTACCTCATGGAGGCTTGGCTGAGGTTGTTTCAGCTGGGTTAAATCTGAGCCACGGCACCATAGATGTCAGGGGAGTTTGTAATTTCCTCGATTCTGTCTCATTGGAGCAAAAATTTGAAGGGATGGATGGACCCATGTTATAGCTCAGTTTTGTTCAGAAAACAAAGGAAAAGACATCCTCTAGGCATGAGGGCATGCAGACCCAAAAGACACAAAGAGAAGAGAAGCCCTGGCCCAATTTTGGCTCCTCTTTTTATATGTTTTTTTCTCCTCCCCTTGAACCTGCCCTATGTAAATTGGGCTAATCTGAAGTGGTGTTTGTTTTACGTGAGGTCCTCACTCTGGTCCTTGGACCCTCCTTTGTTCTATTTTCATGGGCTTTTCCCTTTTTTGTCTTTTAGCCAGTGCCATTTTGGACTCCTTTTTCTGCTTCTAACTACCTAACAACTTGCAATATGAGGAAACTGAGTTCTTTAAATTTAAAAACAGATCTAGAAATTCCCATAGATGGTCTCTTATCCTTCAGTTCAGTTCATCCTTTTCTCCTGCAATACACTTGAGTTCTATCTTACATTAATTTAAATACTCTTTTAATTTAAAATAAGGTCATCTTGCTGAGAACAATTTCCAAGTATATCGGCAAACCAAATGAGAAAACTGGTTTATAAAACTCTTATAAACTTTAAAACAGCAACATATAATGTAGTTTTCTTTCATTTATATTTTACTATTATTATTGCTGCATTTAGGCATGAATTCTGTAGTCAAATCCCAGTGTCATTTCTGCCATCAACATGATGCACATTTATCTTCATGAGTTTCTCTACTTGTAAATTTAGCAAATAATACATCCTTATTGGAGTCTTATAATAAATATAAAATACTCAACATGGTGGTTGGAATAGAATGGACATTACACACACGCATGCATAGTTTGACTGGGCACTCAAAACTATTTAGATAATACTTTATCATTGAAACCTACCAGATAAATAGGTAGCAACATGACAATCCTTGTAATTCCAAAGAAAAATTAAGATTATATACTATCTGCTCCATGATATTCAGGCTAATTACATTGAAAATAGGATGAGCATTTCAGCTCAGTATTTTGCACCTCTGATTGAGGAATTCTTGGTTTTGAAGGCTCAAGGATCTCTGCAGATCATGTAATGATATAATAAGAGGGATGAAAACCAGAGGGTAAGAATGGGAAAGGAGAATGACTGACAGCTAACGTATACAGCTAGCTGGCATAGGGCATAGTCTGTGCCATTCCCTCTTCTAAGTGCTTCACTTCTGTTACATTCTTTAAGTGTTCATATACCAAACAACCCTCAGAGGAAACTCTTATTAATGTGATAATGATTTTACATATATAGAAATGGAAGAATAGAGAATTACAAAACCTGACCTAGATTATATAGCTGGAGGGAAGAACAGTCAGGATTCAGATCCAAGGCTTCGTCTGAATCAAGAGACGGCTATGCTGGTAACCATTACGTTAACTTGCCTTCCCAAAGTGAGAGCATTCTTATAAAAATTTCAGTTCAGTTCAATTGTCAGTCATGTCTGACTCTTTGAAACCTCGTGGACTGCAGCACATCAGGCTTCCCTGTCCACAGACAACTCTTGGAGCTTGCTCAAATTCATGTCCATTGAGTCGGGAATGTCACTGAACCATCCCATTCTCTGTTGCCCCCTTTTCCTCCTGCCTTCAATCTTTCACAGCATCAGGGTCTTTTCCAATAATTCAGCCTTCACATCAGGGGGCCAAATTACAGGTACTTCAGCTTCAGTATCAGTCTTTCCAATGAATATTCAGGACTGATTTCCTTTAGAATTGACTGGTTTGATCTCCTTGCAGTACAAGGAACTCTCAAGAGTCTTCTACAACACAGTTGAAAAGCATCAATTCTTCAGTGCTCAGCTTTCTTTATAGTCCAACTCTCACATCCATACATGACTAGTGGAAAAATCATAGCCTTGACTAGACGGACCTTTGTTGGCAAAATAATGTCTCTGCTTTTTAATCTGCTGTCTAGGTTAGTCATAGCTTTTCATCCAAGGAGCAAGTGTCTTTTAATTTCATAGCTGCAGTCACCATCTGCAGTGATTTTGGAGCCCCTCAAAACAAAGTTTGTCACTGTTTCCATTGTTTCTCCATCTATTTGCCATGAAGTGATGGGACCAGATGCCATGATCTTAGTTTTTTGATTGTTGAGTTTTAAACCAGCTTTTTCACTCTCCTCTTTCACTTTCATCAAGAGGCTCTTTAGTTCCTCTTCACTTTTTGCCATAAGGATGGTATCATATGCATATCTGAGGTTGTTGACATTTCTCCTAGCAATCTTGATATAGAAATTCACTCATAATAATATCAAAGTAGGTATTTACATAATTAAAACCACTGAATACTGTATCTTTAAAATTATAAAAAATGAATTTATTAATCTCTTTTTAATTGTCCTTTTTAATTAAAAAGTTTTATTGATATTTCTTCCACTACTTTTACTACTTTTTCTATTTCACAGAAATTGTTTTCTGAGCTGGAACATACCATGTAATATCTTTATCCTTTCATTTGTTCTCAGAAAGAGAACAAAAATTCTTGTGGTCTAGAAGCCTCAGGAAGGAAAGAGGAGGTCCTCAAAGGTCATTTTACTGATTGAGATACCTTCTGGCAAACACACAGACGTCTCAGCTTCAAACTCTCTCCTCTTAAACACCCTTGAGGTTGTAGGAAGGATGATTTGGAGCCTGGGAGGGAGATAATCTAGGTTGTTCATTCACTGCTAGAAGTATTTCTTTAGACTAGAACTGAATAATAAAATGAAGTTGCAAGGAGACTGTAGTCTCTGGACACTGATGATAATGTGAATAATTTAAATGTAAGGGACTGAATCTGGAGTTAAATAATACAGGCACTTTGGGGCCTACATATTTTTCTGTTCTTGTACTTTCTTATTGTGAGAGAACACAATTTAGCAGGAAAAATTAACCCTGTGAAACTGTAATGGATAGAATTATACACAGTTAACTAGGAACATATTTCTATGTTGTTTCTTCTTGAGTTATAAAATTGCTTCATGTGAATCATTATATATTTTACTGTATTTTGTAATATTTGTAATAGATTCTGAAGAACACCATATTTTGTTTCTTCCTGACACATCTTGATGCCAGAAATATATGTAGGGTTTAATGGTCAACCTCCAGGGAAACAAGACCAAAAGAGGGAACTTGTACTTCCTTTCCCACTCAAAGTTTTCTCTTATTCAGTGTTCCCTATCATACTTAAAGCTATTACAATTCACTCTATAATTCTTGCCTCCCTGTGAAAGATTTGTCTTTGATTTTGTTTGTTTCCAATGCCATTTCCAATTCATCAGCATGTTTTCATATCTCCATTATCTCTCTGACTTCTTCTTACCACCATCTTCATTATCACCATAGTCATGTCCTAAACACTGTGTTCTGGCTTATTCTACAGTCCCCATGCTTTCTCTCTTACTCCTCCATATCACACCAAGTGTGATATACTACACATAGATAATCCTAAAGACACCACCAGAAAACTACTAGAGTTAATTAATGAATTTGGTAAAGTTGAAGGATACAAAATTAATAAATAGAAATCTGTTGCATTTCTATACACTGACAATGAAATATAAGAAAGAGAAATTAAGGAAATGGTCACATTTATCACAACATCAAAAAGAATAAAATACCTGAGAATAAGCCTACCTAAGGAGGAAAAATCCTGTACACAGGAAACTAGAAGACACTGATGGGAAGAAAAAAAAAAAAAGGAAGATGACACAAACATACAGAAAGATATGCTATGTTCTTGAATTGAAAGAATCCATATTGCTAAAATGACCATACTAACCAAGGCAATCCATAAATTTGATGCAGTCTTTATTAAAGTATCAATAGCGTTTTTCATAGAATTAGAACAAATCATTTAAAAACCTATATAGAAGCACAAAATATCCTGAATCACCAAAACAATCTTGAGAAAGCAGAAGAGATCTGAAGGAATCATGTTTCCTGACTTCAGACTATACTACAAAGCTATATTAATGAAAACTATATGATATTGGGAGAAGGCGATGGCACCCCACTCCAGTACTCTTGCCTGGAAAATCCCATGGACAGAGGAGCCTGGTAGACTGCGGTCCATGGGGTTGAGAAGAGTTGGAAACGACTGAGTGACTTCCCTTTCACTTTTCCTTTTCATGCATTGGAGAAGGAAACGGCAACCCACTCCAGTGTTCTTGCCTGGAGAATCCCAGGGACGAGGGAGCCTGGTGGGCTGCCGTCTATAGGGCCACACAGAGTTGGACACGACTGAAGTGACTTAACAACAGCATATGATATTGATACTGAAAAGGAGACACATAGATCAATGGAACAGAATAGAGAGCCCAGAAATAAATGCATGAACTTGTGATCAATTAAGTCTATGCCAAGGCAAGCATACACAGTGGAAAAGACAGTCTCCTCAATGAATGATGTGGTGAAAACTAGACAGCTACATGTAAAAGAATAAAATCAGAACATTTTCTAATGTTATATACAAGCCTGTGGAGAAAAGGAAACCCTCTTGCACTGTTGGTATGAATGTAAATTGATACAGCCACTATAGAGAACACTATGGAGATTCCTTTAAAAATTAGGAATAAAGCTACCATATGACCCAACAATCTCACTACTGGGCATACATCCTGAAGAAACCATAATTGAAAAAGTCACATGTACCCCACTGTTTATTGTAGCACTATTTACAATAGCTAGGACATGGAAGCAACCTGGATGTCCATTGACTGATGAATAGAGAAAGAAGCTGTGGTACCTATATACAATGGAATATTATTCAGCCACAAAAAGGAACACATTTGAGTCTGTTCTAATAAGGTTGATGAACTCAGAGCCTATTATACAGAGTGAAGGAAGTCAGAAAGAGAATAACAAATATCATATATTAATGTATATATATGGAATTTAGAAAGATGGTATTGATGAACATATTTACAGGGCAGCAGTGGATATGCAGGTATAGGGACATAGAGAACAGATTTATAGACAGAGTAAGGGAAGGAGAGAGTGGGAAGAATGGAGAGAGTAGCTTTGAAATGTATATATTACCATATGTAAAATCGGATAGCCCAGTGGAAATGCCCTGTATGATACAGGGAGCTCAAATCAGGTGCTCTGTGACAACAGAGAGGAGTTGAATGGGGTGGGATGTGGGAGGAGGTTTAAGAGGGAGGGGACATATGTATACCTATGGCTGATTCATGCTGACTTATGGCAGAAACCAGCACAATATTGTAAAGCAATTATGCACCAATTGAAAATAAATAAATTTACATTAAAAATTAAAATAAACTCACAATGGATTAAAGACCTAAATGTAAGACTGTATACTATAAAGTTCCTAGAGGAAAACATATGCAGAACATACTTTGACATAAATCACAGTAATACTTTTTTAGATTTATCTCCTAAAGTAAAGGAAATGAAAGTAAAACTAAACAAATGGAACCTAATTGACACCCTGATGGATGGAAGAAGATATCTGCAAATGAAGGACTGATAAGAAGTTAATATCCAACACATGTAACAAGTCATACAATTCAATATCAAAAAATAAACAATCTGATTAAAGATTAGCCATAAGAACTAGCTTTTTGCATCCTATCAGGTGGGGTATGTCTTTGACTTGTTCCATTACTGAATAAATTCTCTTTAGTTGCTTAATAAGTTGTTTGTCATTCTTATCCTCACAAAGGTTTTCTATTCCCTTTGGGTATTAATATAGGGAGGTTCTTGAAGCTACGTAGATACCAAGTTTTTAATTAGTAATTAACTTATTTAAGTCAGATGGACTCTGGTTTCCTATTTTATTCAGTTGGTTTAATCCATTTTTATCATTATTTATTTTGATGCCCATATTATCCTAACTGTGGCCAGTAAAAGCCCTTTCTGTGCCTGTGTGTGTACTAAGTTGTTTCAATAGTGTCCGACTTTTTGCTACCTGATGGATCATAGCTTGCCAGGCTCGTCTGTCCATGGAATTCTCCAGACAAGAATATTGTAGTGGGTTGTCTCCTTCATGGGACCTTCCCAACCCAAAAATCAAACCCAAGTTTCTTAAGTCTCCCTAATTGGCACTCAGGTTCTTTACCTCTAGCACCACCTGGGAAGACCATATGGCCTGGAAAGTCCTAAATATGGCCAGTAAAAGCCCCTTCTAGTTGGTTTGTCCTTTGGATAGACCCATAGCATTCTTTGAGTACTTCCTTGCATTTTAGCACAGTACTATAGTTCAGGATGTCTTGAACTTCTGTTGCTTCAGCACTTAAATCAATCATTTCTCTAGAAAGGCCTGATCCATTTTAGTGGAAAACAATAAATAATATTTAGAAAATANTAAATATGGCCAGTAAAAACCCCTTCTAGTTGGTTTGTCCTTTGGATAGACCCATAGCATTCTTTGAGTACTTCCTTGCATTTTAGCACAGTACTATAGTTCAGGATGTCTTGAACTTCTGTTGCTTCAGCACTTAAATCAATCATTTCTCTAGAAAGGCCTGATCCATTTTAGTGGAAAACAATAAATAATATTTAGAAAATATCATTGCTTTTAAGTTACTGCTGCTCTTATATATGCATATATATACACAAATTCACAAACTTAAACACACATTTAAATCTATATTCATTTCCAAAGTTACTTATATATTAGAAACCATTAGTTCACATCTATACCTCTATTGCAATTTAATATACCAGTTCATTTTAACTTTTTGTCTTCTTCTATTTGGACTGTGAAGAAAGCTGAGTGCTGAAGAATTGATGTTTTTGAACTGTGGTGTTGGAGAATACTCTTGAGAGTCCCTTGGACTGCAAGGAGATCCAACCAGTCCATCCTAAAGGAGATCAGTCCTGAATATTCATTGGAAGGAATGATGCTAAAGCTGAAATTCCGATACTTGGGCCACCTCATGCAGAGAGTTGACTTATTGGAAAAGACTCTAATGCTGGGAGGGATTAGGGGCAGGAGAAGAAGGGGACAACAGAGGATGAGATGGCTGGATGGCATCACCGACTCGATGGACATGAGTTTGAGTGACCTCCGGGAGTTGGTGATGGACAGGGAGGCCTGGCGTGCTGCAATTCATAGGGTCTCAAAGAGTCGGACACGATTGAGTGACTGAACTGAACTAAACTGAACTGATGTTTGTAACTTCTTTCTCCAAAGCAAGAAATCTGGTTTTCATTATCCTTAACATAATTATATAACATATTACTTAATGTATTTTCTTAATTCTCCTATTGTCATGAGTTTTTATTACTGGTACACCTGCCCAGATTAACTGCTCTCAATCACTCTTCCAGACTCCAACATCTCTTCTGAATATGACCTTGACATTTCCATTACCTAACCCACCATTATTAAAAGAAAAATTCATCTATCTATAATGTAATATATATAATAATTTATATTAACATTTAGATTCTGCTATATTCTATAAAGGAGTTAAAGATGACTGAAGTGCAATGCTTTGGAAAGAGTGATATATAAATTAATTTTGGAGAAAATGTATCAAAAACATATTTTGAACTGATTCATTAAAAAACACATTCCAAATATAGTCAGACATCTGTGTCAAGTGAAAGCCACAGGTAAAAGAGAAAGCAAAATAAATAAAACAATTTTAACATAATTTTTTAAAAAGAGAAAAGACTTGGCATAAGAAAGAATCATGCAAGTCTTGGGATGCAAGGATTGAATGTGAGGACATGTTCTCCTAGACATAAACCTATAATGCTGAAGAACATATTAAGGCCTCAAAGTGTCCTGAACATTAGCAAAAGTGGTCTGATATGCAGAGACTTTGCAAGAGACATAAGTGGAAGAGAAGGATGGAAAGAACTTTGGTGTCCAGAAGGCTGGTGAACTGTTCTACAGCTGATCTTTGAACCCAGGTCTAGTTGCTTTGAAGCTCTAATAACATTCAGGGGCATAGCGAAAAGAAGAAAGCTAACAAAATCTAGGCGAGAATTTGGTTCTCGTATTTGCAGACTGAGTAAACAAATTACAGTTAAACCATGAACTGGCAAATAAATCCAGCTATAGATATAGGAAACACATATGTGAAGAAAAGAAAAGAGTGTATTTCATAAGTAAGCGAATCACCAAGGGTGATGGCCTAGACTTCCCAGATACCAGACTATAAAAGAAGCATGATTTGTTCTAATTCCTACCCACTTCCATGGCTGATGTTCTGAATATTCTTTCAGGGTTGCTTAGGATTGGCTCATACACTGGGTGGGGCTATGTCTGCAGTTGATGGTTTCCTGAATTTTGACAAGCAAACTGGGAGGGTAGTAAATGTCACATCTCCACACTCCATATTTAAATTAAAACAAAAAAACACTTTATGGATTTACATTTGAAATAAGGTTTGCTCCTGAACCTAATTACTATATACTGCTTTTAAATTTTGCTTTTACTTTTCAACATTTTAATCATATAGTTTTCCTCATATTTGACGAACTATGTACAATAAATGCTTTCAGTGATATCAAGATTGCCAGAAGTTTAATTCTAGTTAACTTTTTTAAAAAACGAAGAAACAGCAGAAAATGCAATTTTTCAAAAAAATAGAGTATCCATTTCAAAAAGATATTTATTTCAATCTGACAAGGAAGGTTGGTTCTTCTTTTTAAAAGCTTCACTGAAAGATTTATGACTAATACATTTGAAACACAAGTTGTAGTCATGTGACTGCCTGTTCAAATGATGGTGGTGTGGAGTGAATATTAATGATCAGTTTTACTAGGACAGATAAAACTCACACAANATCTGACAAGGAAGGTTGGTTCTTCTTTTTAAAAGCTTCACTGAAAGATTTATGACTAATACATTTGAAACACAAGTTGTAGTCATGTGACTGCCTGTTCAAATGATGGTGGTGTGGAGTGAATATTAATGATCAGTTTTACTAGGACAGATAAAACTCACACAACCTTATGACAGAAATATTTACTCACCCCTTATATATGTGCCAATATAAAATAAACTTCCACTGTTATTTCAAAATGAAAGGTGAAATTGAGTAGCTTCACATTTCTTAGGTGAAAACTCACATCTACTACCTGCTTCCAGGGATTAAGTACAGTTTAATTCAAGTCTTTAATCAACCAGATTTCCAAGATCCTTATTTCCCTTTCACTCACTGAGCTTATAATTCTTGTAAACTCATGTAAAAATTCTCTTAAATTAGATATCCTTTTCAGCAAGTTTCCTAGATTCCAAAGATAAATTTAGTCTTAACTATATGCAGTGAGAAGGTACTCCAGTTTTACCTTGTTTAGTTAGCATCTTGTAATCCAATATTTTTGTTTTCTCCTTTGACCCAAGAAGACTGAATCATGTCTAATATTTGGAGACAGATATTTGGTGCAGGAACAAAAGAGAAAATCAAATTTGGAGCCATATTAATTTTTAAAAAAATTTACTTCCTTGAAAGCTGCCCTCTGATTCCATTTCAAGTTATCTGAATCTTGGAATTAACTGTTAATTAGAATTTATAAGCAATAGGATGAAATGGTAATTAACATTTATTGAAAATCAACCGTATAGGTTCCAGGTTCTAAGTTAAACCCTGAATAATTCTTAATGTCTTCACTACAGTCTCAAAAGAAACTGACATATTTACTTTTGATTTGCAAAATATTTAGAACAAAGTATACAACAAATTTCCCCTACTGATATTGGGCATGAAATTTTTTCTTTAAAAAAGCATAAAGAGCAGAAACAATAAAGGAAAAGATTGATAAATTATCCTACAACAATCTAAATAATATTGTGATGAATTAAATAACCACAAATTAATTTAAAAGCTGAATCACAGCTGAGAATATGTTTATAACATTTAAAGTACATAAGCGCTTAATACAGAGAATATTTAAAAAGATTCTTAAAGCTAATAATAATAATAGATGACTAGTCATTCTAATTGGCTGGATGGCATCACTGACTCGATGGTCGCAAAGAGTCGGACACGACTGAGCGACTGAACTGAACTGAGTCATTCTAATAAAATGATGGACAAAGATTTTGATCAGAAAATATACAAGAAGAAACAGAAATGGCCAGGAAACATGAAAATGTGCTCAATTTTACTAAAAATTAAGAAAATGAAATAAACAATGACATTGTGATTTGCATTTGATAAATTAATATGTTGATAAGTGCAATCTGAAAGCACAATTTGGAGTTATTTATTAAAGTTGAAGATACATATCCCAAATGGTATAGCAAATCTACTTTTAAGCATTCATCACAGGAAAATTTTATCACATATGCAGAAAATGTACACGGATGTTTGCTGGCACACTTCTTTACAAAACCCAGAAACAATCTAAAAATCTATCAGTAGAATAGATAAACATTTATTCATAAAATGTAGTTATTTATAACAGTTAAATAAAAATTAACTAGATCTATGTGATTAACTGTGAATGAATTATTTTATTTTTTTGTTTTGGAGCTTTTGTTCTAATTCAGATTATCTTTTTAATATAAATTTATTTATTTTAATTGGAGGTTAATTACAATATTGTATTGGTTGGATATTTTAAAAACACATAATATCCTTTATATAATTTTCAACCAAGGAGTGAACTATATATAGTTTATGGATGCAGAAATATGTAGAAAAGATTAAAAAAAATACATAGCAATTAAATTAGGTAAGTAATACTAGCTGACATAACATACACAGTAGAAGTTAATTTATCATTCTTACAAAGCCCCACACTGGCACCCTTGGTGAGTAGTCTTCTCCAGCCTGCCATTGCTTTATATGGATAACTGATAAATACAACACCAGATACTTATATGTTACTTATTACATGCCAGACATTTCTAAGCACATTTCATGTTTTAATTTATTTATTCCTTTCAACACATTTAGGAGGCAGGTAATATTTTCAAGCCTGTCTTCTAGATGAGAAAACAGGACCACAAAGAGATTAAATAATGTGCTCAAGTTCACTGAACTGGGATTTTAGTCTACCTACAAGTCTATGTGCTCAAACATGAAGATATCCTGTTTACTGTTGGTATACTTATTACTCACCATGATTCATATTCTGTCATGACATATAATCACTGTACGGATAGGAAAATCGCCAGTAGAATCCAAAGTCACTATGAACCTTTTTTCATAAGATTTATTGAAATTCTCCCTTCCCAATGGTAATGGAGATACAAAACNAGTCTATGTGCTCAAACATGAAGATATCCTGTTTACTGTTGGTATACTTATTACTCACCATGATTCATATTCTGTCATGACATATAATCACTGTACGGATAGGAAAATCGCCAGTAGAATCCAAAGTCACTATGAACCTTTTTTCATAAGATTTATTGAAATTCTCCCTTCCCAATGGTAATGGAGATACAAAACATCACAGCAGATGGTGACTGCAGCCATGAAATTAAAAGACGCTTATTCCTTGGAAGAAAAGTTATGACCAACCTAGATAGCATATTCATAAGCAGAGACATTACTTTGCCAACAAAGGTCCATCTAGTCAAGGCTATGATTTTTCCAGTGGTCATATATGGATGTGAGAGTTGGACTGTGAAGAAGGCTGAGCACCGAAGAATTGATGCTTTTGAACTGTGGTGTTGGAGAAGACTCTTGAGAGTCCCTTGGACTGCAAGGAGATGTAACCAGTCCATTCTGAAGAAGATCGGCCCTGGGATTTCTTTGGAAGGAATGATGCTAAAGCTGAAGCTCCAGTACTTTGGCAACCTCATGCGAAGAACTGACTCATTGGAAAAGACTCTGATGCTTTGAGGGATTGAGGGCAGGAGGAGAAGGGGACGACCGAGGATGAGATGGCTGGATGGCATCACTGACTCGTTGGACGTGAATCTGAGTGAACTCTGGGAGTTGCTGATGGACAGGGAGGCCTGATGTGCTGCGATTCATGGGGTTCCAAAGAGTCAGACACGACTGAGCGACTAAACTGAACTGAACTGAAACTTGACGAACTGTCAAAAAGAAAGAGGAGCAGCAAAGAACAAAAGTTAATATTGGATAATTAAAAACAGTTAAGTTTTACTTACATTTAGTTAAACTGAAAGAAAGGATAGACTTGTTGGATGGTTTGATGATGCTTCAAGCATTCAATATTATTAGATATTCAAAGGAAAGAAAATATAAGATAAACATCTCATGCATTTGGGAATGGTCATATACACACTGCTATATTTAAAATGGATAACCAACAAGGACCTATTGTATAGCACATGGAACTCTGCTCAGTGACATGTGGCAGCTTGGGTGAGAGGGGGTTAGGGGAAGAATGGATACATGTATATGTATGGCTGAGTCCCTTGGCTGTTCATCTGAAACTATTACAACATTGTGTATCAGCTATACCCCCCCAAAAAATAAGGAAGTTCAAAGGAAAAAAAAAAGTTTCACTCATTATTCTGCATTGGTTAGACCCTTTTCCTCCTAAGGGGGACATTTAAAATGGCTTGAGAGTTGCTGGGAAGCAACTAAGACTTTGAATAAATTGTGATCACAGAGAAGAAAAATGTCTGCTACATAATTAGAGCTAGTGAAGCTTAAACTCCTTTGGATTTTGCCTCAGCAATTCTTTACCTATACCTTCTTTTTCTTCTTTTACTTTGATTAATTTACAGTCTGCGGTTTGTTTTCACCCATTAAATACTTTCTGTATATTCCTGAGAGTTGATTAAATTGTGTTCCAATCTACAGAATAAGCTGTTACTTCTTACTCTTCACTTTCTCCCATTTTAGAAAGACCTGAGGAAAGATTTTGCATTTCTTTTGCATGGCCATTAATATATACATCATCAAACCTGGCTTCTGATTGAAAATATCTAACAGGCTTCTCAATTAGAGGATCATTTGCCTAGCATTTTCCTTTGACTCTGGATTCTATAATCAGTATCTGTAATCGATATTAGAAACTGAAAGGAAAATATTGATTACAGACATTGAAAGGATAATAAGGAAAACTTTGCAGGAATTTAAAGCAAATAAACTTGATAATTTAGGTAATGGATGATTTATATAACTTGTTTGAAAGCTCACTTTTTAAAAAGATAACATGAATAACATTAATAAATAACATATTTAATAATATTCAAAAATGTGAGGCCCTAGTTTTAACACTTCCCATGAAGAAAAATTCATGCCAAGATGAGTTCGTTGATGAACCGTACCAAATTTCAGTATTTTATTTCAGTATTTTTTCTTTTAATAAAAAGGAAGAGAACTTCCAGGAATTACATTCACACATAATTAATGGATGATTTTTTAAAAGCTACACTTAAAAAAATCCCCCTATATTTCAATTATTTCCAGGTAAAGAAACTATAATGCATAAAACCTTTAGACATTTTCTGACAGTGATTTGTTGAGTGTCCTTTGCCCATCTGCACAAGGGACATTATGACTTTATTTTTAACCATTACTTTTGCAGAAGATAAATGTTTTACTCAATAGATCATATCTCTAAGGAATTAGACAACATATATAAACATTCTTCAGGCAGAAGTGAAAATTCCTCCCCTTGCATCTTTGATTCAAGCTTTATTGCTTATTTACTTAATCTGATGGAAATAAGCCTTTTCTTTTATGTTTTAAAGAAAGAGTAAAAGATTTTTAGTTTAGTTGGAAAGAAAGGCATTTTCTTTCACATTTGTGTACAAAAAAGCTTGTGAGGAGCAGGGCATTCCCTAAGGGCTATTGGGGAGATCATAGACATGTTAGTGCCTGGGAAGGGAGAGCTGAGTGCTTACCAGGAGAGTGGGCTGTTTGGGCACAAGTTTGAGAAACAAAGTTATGAATTGGTTGCAGATAGAAGCTGGCAAGGAGGAAAAGCAGAATTAATTTATATTGACATTTCAGGTTATCCAAATACCACAACAAGACCATTAGAATTCTTTCATGGCCATTGGGGAGGCAATGTCAGGGTGAAATTTGACTTAGGCTAATCATATTGATTTTTTTGGTGTGTCCTTTAAGTACGAGAAAAAGGAAAGATTGTGCCTGCCATAGTTATATTCGCAGAACACAGAAACTTGGGTATGAAGTTGCTTTCTACTTCTTTGTTTGAGTTTTACATTATCATCATTCAAAAAATGCTTTTCCACTTCATCTGGTTTTAGTAACTTTACCTCATTTTCATGTTTTCCATCAGGGTTATTTTTTAAGTTATAAATAAATGTATATAGATTAAATTTGATCACAGTTTTAGCATATATTAATTGAGTGCTCCTTGTGTGTCTGCACTATGCTAGGCACTGAATATACAAATGTAAAAACTAATTCTGCCCTTCAGTAATTTACAATCCACTCAGAGAAAAGGTAACAGCTGTGGAAAGTGAGAAGGCAATGGCACCCCACTCCAGTACTCTTGCCTGGAAAATCCCAGGGACGAAGGAGCCTGGTAGGCTGCGGTCCACGGGGTCGCTAAGAGTCGGACACGACTGAGAAACTTCACTTTCACTTTTCACTTTCATGCATTGGAGAAGGCAATGGCACCCCACTCCACTGTTCTTGCCTGGAGAATCCCAGGGATGGGGGAGCCTGGTGGGCTGCCGTCTATGGGGTCGCACAGAATCAGACATGACTGAAGCGACTTAGCAGCAGCAGCAGTGGAACGTGAAGTAAGGTAAAGTGCTGTGAATATTTCAAAGAACAGTTGACTTCCAGCCTGGTGAATTGGTACCCTCGCTGAAGGAGGGAAACACACTGAGTTGCAGGAGGAAGGTTGTTTAGTTGTCCTTTAGGCCCTCAGTCATGTTCAACTCTTTGTGATCCTATGGACTGTAGTCTGCCAGGCTCCTCTGTCCATGGGATTTCCCAGGCAAGAATACTGGAGTGGGCTGCCATTCCCTTCTCCAGGGGATCTTCCTGACACAGGGAACGAAGCCGTATCTCCGGCTTTAGCAGGTGGATTCTTTACCACTGAGCCACCAGAGAAACACTTGAGAGATGGATGAGACCAAAAGAAAGTAACTGCTGTGTCCTCTGGGTCCAGATGCCAGACCTCAGCTCGTGATGATAAATTTATGTCACTGTACGATGCAGCCAAAATACTCTAATTTTCTCCTGAGGTCTAGGGAGACCATCTGAAAAGCATTGCTTAAGCACTCTCTCAACCATTTTTCCCTCTCCCATGAAGTTCCTACCCCTTTCCCAGAGTTTACCTGGGAGAACAAGTGCACAGGTCAGCCCTGCCGTCAGAGCCATCTTAGAGGTATGTCTCATTCATAGTTAGTTTCTTCCCTTATGCTATTAGTTCCCAGGACAGAAGGAAACTATTTAAATCATCTATATCATGACATTTCTAGGCCTAAATTTAGAAAAATCAAAAACCTAAGCTTACAAAGCAAATTTATTTCTTCAGTTTCCTGAAGCAATAAATGCACCTGATTTAATGAGAGAACACGATATTATAAGAATGTGCTCAGTTGCTTCCATCATGTTTGACTCTGCGATGCTACGGACTCTAGCCTGCCATGCCCCTCTGTCCATGGAATTCTCAAAGCAAGAAAACTATAGTGGGTTGCCATGCCCTCCTCCAGGTGATCTTCCTGACCCAGGGATCGAACCCGCGTCTCATGCATTGCAGGTGGATTCTTTACCCCCTGAGCCAGCTGGGAAGCCCCAGAGGTTAATGCTTCAGAAAATGATCTGCTTATACATGATTAGGTGGGATGAGGGGGAGTGAGAATTGCCCTGGGGTGCTAATACAAGTTTCTCCACTGTTAAACTGGGTAGATCATGGGAAGTAAAGGTATAAAGAAAGTACTCTGAAAGCATCTATGCGTAGCATGTATGGGCAAGGAAATAGAAGAGGTGCTCAAGAATGACTTTCTGGAGGAGGTTGCATTTAATCTTATTTCCCCACTTGATATATGAGGAAACAAGCTCAAAGATGACTTCCTTAAGGAAGTTTGTGTTTTTCTATCTCAATATAAAAATCACTTTACATTGTTGAGATAATGGTAGAACTTGATGTTAGTCAAAAACAAACATTTTCCAAGTTCTTTGAATATCCTATCCTTGACAAAGATTTTGGGTCTGTCTGCAGTGACATACAAGCAGACTAACATTAGTTAGTCTATGCCAACCTAAATGTTTTTCCCCCAAATCCTCACTGGCTGTTTTGGAAAGAGCATCTTATTTAAATGCCACACATTATTTATCCAAACAAAGATCATAACTCTGCCAAGCAGAAATGAAAACACTATTGTTTCCAGATGCCCAAAATGAAAGCTTTCCATGAGAAATTTTGCTCTCTAATTACAGGTAATTTTATTATAATTTTGTTTAGATCATTGTGGTGTCAGATAGAGTTTCAATATTTGCTAAAATCACTTTGACTGCACTGACATAGCTGATGTCCCTGTGATGAATTTCCTTTTTAAAATCAGTATTTGCTTTTCAGAGCTTATCTACAATAGTCACAGTCTTTATTTCACAAAGCCATTAAAGTAAAGGCATTTCAAAGGGAAGGCAGCTATCATAGCAGGGACCTAGATTTTATTATTAGCATAATTCACAATTATTTTTCAGTCACCCCCCTCCAAAAAAAGACATTTCACAGCTATTCCAGCATTTCTGCCTCCATAATATAATGTACCTAGCTCTATTATAACATTTTACCAGGTTGTGCTACAATAGTTTATTTACATTTTTATTTCCCTTACCCAGCTGAAAGCTTCAACATAGGCAAGAAAGGAATCCTATTTCCTCTTTCAGTCCCCCCCTCCCCCAGTGCCCCAAAGAGTGCTGACCATATTGTTAGGGCTCAAGAAAGATGTTTTCAGACTAAATAATAATGGACTCATACATTAAAATATTGGAAGTCATGCATTTGTGTACTTAAAGGGAAGCTTTCATTTCCTGAAGTGTGCCTAATCATCTAAATTTCAAAATCCGCTGTATAAAAAATGGCACAACTGAGCTGATAAAGTTTAAGTTGCTTTAGCAAGAAGAGAAAAATAATCTTGCTTCTTGTAGAGGGTTATTTATGCTTATATTTTCTATGAATTGAATGTTTATAGAAAAGTAGTGATATTGAAATCCTGTGTGCAGGTAAATTTCCTAGTGTTTACTGAAGACTTTTGAAAATGTCTTTATTTTAAATACAAGAACTTCTGTTGAAAAGTTTATCATGACGGTGATCTTAAATCATCATTTGCTCCAATTTTCATTGACTCAATGAATTCTTTTGGATTTTTATTATACTGTATTTAATGATAAAAAGATCAATGCCTTACTGCCCTCAAGGATCTCAAAGTCTAGTTTATCAGTTTGACATACTACAAATATAAAAATAAATGGGTGAATATTAAAATGAACTATAAATATAGTTCTATGTGAGCACAGCAGTGTGATAAAACTTGCAGTAGAAAAAGATGTAGAATCAGAAAAGACTGCACAAAAAGCTAAAACTGAACCTTATCATTTGCTCTCCAGAGATTCGAACACTCCAACTTGACTTTATAGTTGGTAAATGCTATTTGAATCTATGCAAGTCTGGCTATAAAGACCATTCTTCTTCTATTCTGCTTGTCCCACTGTTCCCCAACCCCATAATAGAATGACTGTTTCAAAACTAATTCAATTTTATATGCAATCCATACAGTGGATGACTGTCTCTTTATGTGATATGTTTTCTTGCCCATATTTTCCCTGTTATGGCCTTAAGTTAGCAACTCCATGCACGTGTGGCATTATAGCCCTGATGAAAATGATGGAAGCATGATGAAGTATGATAAGCACATGATATTTCCTGAGAAGAGAAAACAATTAACCACATAGTGCTATAAAATTCAGGTGAATAATAGATGTTTATTTATAATATATAACTTCTTTATATTATAAAACAAGTCATGTGCTATTAAATGGAAGTGTAGTATATGAACCATGAGTGAAAACTTTCTTTCCAAGTACCCAAAATGTTACGAAGTTAGCATTCTCAGGCATATGCATGATAGAAAATTATTATTTAGAAAGCTAGACGGATACGAAGGGCAAGTAGTACTGATTTTCATATTTGAAAGTGATGGTGAATTTAGAAGTCCCAAGGAAGTTTGTAAACATTAAAAGCTTATTTGTATTGCAAAACCCATTGTCAACAAACCATTCTATCCTCCCTATCTCTTGTAAGAAAAAAACCTCTTTTTTTTCCTGCCAAAGTTTTACTTTGTGATTTTAAAAGTGTTATACAGAAAGTGTTGGATATTTTTACTAACCCATAATGGAAAATTGACCAAAATTGGATTCTAACCAACATCCAGTTTCAATATCCTGCTTTTTGTTCTATTATATGTTATTTTCCACTTACTTATTACTAGTTAGTTGGTAAAAACCTTGAGATTAGAGGAGTTATGAAACCTGAAATGATCTTCTAGCTGGTTCTATCTAAAACAAAAGTTATTTGAAACGACAGACCTTTACACAAATGTAAATTTTCATTAAATATTATTTGAACAAAGTAAGTGCTTATTGAATCAACAAATTTTGTGAAGTAGGTCCTATAGTTTATCTTTCAAAATGGTATTGCCTCATGGATGGACCTAGAGATCATCATAACGAGCAAAGTAATCAGACAGAAAAGAAGAAATATCATATGACGTCCCTTATATGCAAAATCTAAAAAGAAATTATGTAAATGAACTTATTTAAAAACCAGAAACTTTTTATTTTAGGATAGAAACAGACCTAGACAATCAACTTATGGTTGCCACAGGGCAAAAGATAGGGGGAAGGGATAGTTAGGGAGTTTGGGATGGACATGTACACACTGATACTTAAAACGGATAACCATCAAGGACCTATTGTATAGCACATAGAACTCTATTCAGTGGTATGTGGCAGCTTGAATGGAGGGGAGTTTAGAGGGCAATGGATACATGTATGACTGAGTCCCTTTGTTACCCACCTGAAACAATCATAGTTATACTTCCACTTACTCTTTAAAGGCTGTGATGGGCTGAATATTTTTTTCCTCCCCTCAAATTCATATGTTGAACCTCTAACCCCCAAAGTGATGGTATTAAGAGGCAGAGCCTTTGGGAGGTTATTAGGACTAGATGAGGCTGTGAGTCTCAAATCCTTATGAATGGGATTCAGTTCAGCTCAGTCACTCAGTCGTGTCTGACATTTGCAATCCCATGGACTGTAGCACAACAGGCTTCCTTGTCCATCACCAACTCCCAGAGCTTGCTCATATTCACGTCTATCGAGTCAGGGATGCCATCCAACCATCTCATCCTCTGTTGTCCCCTTTTTCTCCCACCTTCAATCTTTCCCAGCTTCGAGATCTTTTCCAATGGGACAGTTCTTTGCATGGGGTGGCCAAAGTATTGGAGTTTCAGCTTCAGCATCAGTCCTTCCAATGAATATTCAAGACTGATTTCTTTTAAGATTGACTGGTTTGATCTTCTTGCAGTCCAAGGGACTCTCAAGAATCTTTTCCAACACCACGGTTCAAAAGCATCACTTCTTCAGCACTCAGCCTTCTTTATAGTCCAACTCTCACATCCATATGTGACTACTGGAAAAACCATAGCTTTGACTAGACAGACGTTTGTTGGCAAAGTAATGTCTCTGGTTTTTAATATGCTATCTAAGTTGGTCATAGCTTTTATTTCAAGGAGCAAGCATCTTTTCATTTCATGGCTGCAGTCACCATCTGCAGTGATTTTGGAGCCCCAAAATATAAAGTCTCTCACTGTTTTCATTATTTCCCCATCTATCTGCCATAAAGTGATGGTAGTGTATGCCATGATCTTAGTTTTTTGAATGTTGGGTTTTAAGCCAACATTTTCACTCCTCTTTCACTTTCATCAAGAAGATCTTTAGGTTTCCTTTGCTTTCTGCCATAAGGGTGGTGTCATCTGCGTATCTGAGGTTATTGATATTTCTCCTGGCAATCTTGATTCCAGCTTGTGCTTCATCCAGCCTGGCATTTTGCATGATGTATTCTGGATAGAAGTTAAATAAGCAGGACAACAATATACAGCCTTGATGTACTCTGTTTCCAATATGGAAACAGTCTGTTGTTCCATGTCTGGTTCTGTTGCTTCTTGACTTGCATACTGATTTCTCAGGAGGCAAGTAAGGTGGTCTGGTATTCTTATCTCTTTCAGAATTTTCCACAGTTTGTTGTGATCCACACTGTCAATGGCTTTGGAGTAGTCAATAAAGCAGAAATAGATGTTTTTTCTGGATCTCTCTTGATCCAGTGGATGTTGGCAATTTGATCTCTGGTTCCTCTGCTTTTTCTAAATCCAGCTTAAACATCCAAAAGTTCATAGCTCACGTACTGTTGGAGCCTGGCTTGGAGAGTTTTGAGCATTACTTTACTAGCATGTGAGATGAGTGCAACTATGTGTTAGTCTGAACATTCTTTAGCATTGCCTTTCTTTGGGATTGGAATGAATGATATTAGTGTTTCCATAAATCCTGAGAGCTTGCTACCTTACTCTGTTCTCCACTGTGAGACTACAAGGAGAATTTGGTAGTCTGCAATGTGCAAGAGACTCTCATCAGAAGTCTGAACAGTGGTGGCACTGATCTTGGAATTCCAGCCTCCAGAACTGAGAGAAATAAACTTCTGTTGTTGATAATTCACATATTTTAAGATATTCTGTTATAGCAGCCCAATACAAGACAAAAACCATCATGGTCAAAAGGGTAGAAAGCTTTTGTAGTGCCCAACACATTTTTGTCAGATGATAGTTCAAGCCTTTCTTGTCATCTGGAAGCTGAATAAATGATACTGGTCATGCTGCCTGTAATGCCATTTTCCTCCAGTTAAAATCCTCATTCCTCAAGGCTCAGCTCACAGTTTTGTACAATGCCAAATCTTCTCTGCTTTCTCAGGGCAGGTTTAGTTTCATCTTTTTCCTGACTTCATTGCACTTAGCATCAAGGAGTATTATAATTCATATATTTGGCTGAGTGGTGCTGCACTGAACAAGCAAAAGCTCTCAAGTCAGAAAATTTTTTGTTGTTTAGTTGATGAGTCATATATGACTCTTTGAGACACTATAGACTGCAGCACATCAGCCTCTACTGTCATCCACTACCTCCCAGAGTTTGCTCAAATTCATGTCCATAGAGTTGATGATGCCATCCAACCATCTCATTCTCTCTTATCCCCTTCTTCTGCCTTCAATCTTTCCCAGCATCAGGGTCTTTTCCAGTGAGTAGGCTCTTTACATCAGGTGGCCAAAGTATTGGAGCTTAGGCATCAGTCCTTCCAATGAATATTCAAAGTTGATTTCCTTTAGGATGGACTGGTTTTATCTCCTTGCAGTCCAAGGAACTTTCAAGAGTCTTCTCCAACACCACAGTTCAAAAGCATCGGTTTGACTATACGGACTTTTGTCAGCAAAGTGATGTCCCTGCCTTTTAATACTCTAAGTTTGTCATAGCTTTCCTTCCAGGGAGCAAGTGTCTTTTAATTTCATGAGTGCAGTCATCATCCACAATGATTTTGGAGCCCAAGAATAGAAAATCTGTTACTCTTTTCACTTTTCCCCTTCTATTTCCCAGAAAGTGATGGGACTAGATGCCATGAAAAGCCTGAGTGCAAATCACAGCTGCACTGACTTGTTTACGCATGCTATTTCATCTTACCTGGGCTTGAGTCAACTTACTGGGCAAAAGGGCACATATACCTACCTTATTAATTGGTAGCAGTGAAGCCAAAATAATCTATATACCTGATCAAGTTGGCATGCAAACACTAAATAAATGTCATTTTCCCTTATGTTTTTGTCTCTGTCACAGCTCTAAGGGAATTCCTGCAAGACACAGAATGCTGTTTACTTGTATGTGTGACCTCAGCATCTAGTACTGTGTCTCATATACACTCAATCAGTTTTACTTTCATATAGTAATAAAAGGTACTCTGGGCAGATAACTTGGTAATGTTTAGGGAGGATATAGTTTCTTGTGGTAACATATTTTTCTTAAAGGAATTTCAATTAATTTCCTGGGTAAATGAGGCTGCAAGGGATTCACTTAACAATAGAAGTTAATATCACCTTCCTCCTTGTTGTCTGCCCACCAGGCATCTCTCCTTGAATGAGCCCTCTAAAGAAACACTATTGAGGGGGTATCTCATAAGCAAAGCTATCTTTCTCTTTCTCCTGTAGTAATCACTTTTCTAATAGCAATTTACTTTCAATTTAAAAGGACTGATGAGGAACATTTTTATCTTGAACCTACAAACTAAATCGGGCCTCAAACTCATTGTCAGCATTTTTTAGAAAAATAAATATTCCACTACTGATGAGCTAGTGGGCCCAGACTGCCCTATGGAGCAGAAAGTAATAGTATTTATCTCCTTAGAGAAAGAGAGGTAACCTCAAAAGAGAAGACTTTTAAAGGATATGCACTTATTTTTTATCCATAAAATGTTATCACTAGAAGATAACTTAGATCCTTCATTTTACAGATAAAGAAATACCTAGAGATGTGCAAAAATTTTCCCAGGATTTTTATACAACTGGCTATCAGAGGGACCCCCGAAACAGAAATGTTTGGAGACACAGATCAGTTTTCATTTACTGAAACTCTTTTGATACCTCCTAAGTTTCCACCATGGACTTAACAGTGCAGCTTCAGTAAAATATTATATCAACAGTATATATATATATATATATATCATTGTTGTTGTTCTGTTACAAAGTCATGTCTATTTGCAACCCCATGGACTGCAACACTTCAGGCTTCCCTGTCCTCCACTATAATCTGAAGTTTGCTCAAATTCATATCCATTGAGCTAGTGATGCTATCTAAACATCTCATTTTCAGTCGCCCCTCTTTTGCCTTCAATCTTTTCCATCAGGCTCTTTTCCAATGAATTGACTCTTTTCATCAGTAGGCCAAAGTATTGGAGCTTCAGCCTCAACAGCCATCCTTCCAATGAATATTCAGGGTTGATTTCCTTTAGAATTGACTGGTTTGAGCTCCTTGCAGGCCAAGGGACTCTCAAGAGTCTTCTCCAGCACCACAATTAGAAAGCATCAGTCCTTCAGTGCTCAGCGTTCCTTATAGTCTAACTGTCACATCCATACATGACTATTGGAAAAAACACAGCTTTGATTATATGGACCTTTGTTGGCAAAGCTATATATAATATGTACACATATATATATATGTACATCTATTTGTGCTTTCCTGGTGGCTCAGATGATAAAGAATCAGCCTTCAATGAAGGAGACACAGGTTTGATCCCTGGATCAGGAAGATCCCCTGGAGAAGTGACTAGTAACCCACTCCAGTATTCTTGCCTGGAGAATTCCATGGACAGAGGGCCTGATGGGCTACAGATCTTGGGATCACACAGAGTTGGACATGACTGAATGACTAACAATTTCACTTTCTTTTATGTGTATACACACACACACATGCATATACATACTTTTGTCTTTCAAATATAGTCATTTTTCTCTCCCTCAGAAAACATTCCTTCCCAATTATATATTCATTGGACTGATGTTATAAATGTATCTTTATTTGCTGTGTGCACACACTGGCAGTATAGGAGGCTTAAGGCCCAAGAATGCACTATATTTTGAAAGCTAGCATAATATAAAGCAACTGGTCTTGGAAAACCCATAATTATTAGGAAATAGATAATTCACATACCAATAACAGTTGAATCAAATAAGGAAGAGAAAATGCATTTGTGCCCAGTTGGTAGTCTTACTGTTTAAACTTGCAGAAATCAATCTACAGGAAGAATTATTGTCTTTAAAATAATGTTTCTTGATCGATTCAGAGAAGATGGTGGAGGAATAGGATGGGGAGACCACTTTCTCCCCAGCAAATTCATCCAAAGA